>JANAVB010021800.1:13141285-13203785 GCA_029216955.1 Iris pallida | reverse complement strand
AGAGATATTATTATGTGTTCTCCCTATAGAGATATTTTGGCTTAACATCCTCGGAGCTTATCCACATTATCAGAGCGGATTATACAGGTAACACTACACCAAAATACCATATTCCTAACACATAAATTTTTCACATCCTAACGGTTTTTTACCGTTATAATTTTCTAACAGCAAAAAACCATTAGCTAATATTAAAAACCGTTAGTATAAATGTAAAATAATGAATTTTAAAATTCGTAACGCATAATATATTTTTCCAACGGTTATAACAGTTAGAAAAAAATATATTTTATGTCATGTGACCTTCACATGATATTTAGAAGTGTTACAAATGTGTTATTGGAGGAGTAATATTTCACATCCTCATTTCTCTTGCCCGAGCCTTCATTCCCCAAGCCCTAGATCAGCTCTTTCCCCTCCCTTACGGTCCCATGTCTCGACACCCCCTTCTCCTCCTTCTCCTTCTCTTCCTCTATCACCAAGTCAGCCCTAAACTGAGCCCTCTACCGCCTCCTCATCGGGACCTCTCATGCCCGTCGCAGCCTCCCTCCTCCTCCACCGCAATCCTCGACTGTGGGGAGGTCAACCGGGCCACAGGTCCTAATCCCACAAAAACCTTATAATCTTCTTCTTCTCCATTAACTCGTCGTCCATGGCCTCCCTGTGCTATTTCCCCCAAACCCTAGCCGCCTTGAGGAGCTTCGACAACTCGAGCAGGACCTCCCTTCCTTGCCCTTGCTGATGGTCATCACTACACCAGAATCCTCCCAGAGGAGGTTCCTCGTTAATCTCGTAAGTGAGAACGAACTCGTTCTTTTATTCTCTCAGTGTTCCTTTCGATTTTGGTAGATTTTCTTAGATTTTTTAGCATTTTGACATGGAGACTTCTATTGCATTTAGTCATTATCAGCCCTTGTTCAAAGCATTACATACAATCTTATCACCGAAAACAAAATTCAAGCTGTGTTGGTCGGACAAGTCTGAAATATGTACTGGATCATATATTGGGGTAAGTTAGGAAAGACAAAATAATTAATTTTTGTATGAGCATGGATGTCGGTTTATTTTGATGGTACTCAGATCATTGAAAATGCCATCAATGTAGATGAGCTTTGCACTTGAAGGGAATATGCGAGATGGCTTGCTAAAGCAAATTCTATGTTGGAGAGGTAATAGAAGCACTAAAACGATAACTTATGCGTGTAGAACTAATATTGCATTCCATTTAAGATACAATCTCATAAGTTATCTACCATTACATGTAGAAGTCCTAATCACATGATAGCTCCAATGATTTTAATTGCTGGTTCTATGATAACAGCATTTGATGATGTCTGTGTTAGTGACCCAAATATTTGGTGTATTCAAGGTGAGTTGAATAACACGACGTATATTATATCGTACTAAAGTGAAGTATTCTTGTACCCCCTTTTGATAACATTGTAATTGAAGCACTTGCAGAATCTGGCATCACTGTCAGCAAACAATCAAATGTGAACTCCTCTTACATAGTAGAAAATTCAGATGCTCAAGAAAGATTTTTTTTTTCCATGAAAGGTGCTACTCCACCTTGCTTTGTACAATTTTATGAACCAATGCTAGACCTGTTATATGAATTTCTATTTCTCACTGATCAGTTTCATATCTCAGTTTGATCTGGTAAACTGGAAAGCCATGCTAGAGTATCTGTTCACTTCTGAAGTGAAATAAAAGGTACTGATAGTCTTAGAAAATTTATTTCTTAAATTATTTGTTAGAGTTATAACACTATTTTCCTTGTGTATTATATGATGCTCTCTAAGATATAGTTCCTTAGTAGCTAACATTGTCTACAATCCAGATGTTAAGGGAGAAAGTGGGCATGTTTGATTTGAGCACAAGTCGTCTGGACTCGTCGCCACATTTACTAATGAACCTGATGGCTGGTGATAGAAGGATAACTAGAAGAGTTTTTTTTGGTATTACCTCTCTCTCTCTCTTGTATTTTTTTTGCTATAATCTAGTTTACTTTGACGAACAGGCCCGTCTTGCTAATTATTTTCTTCTTTCTTTTTTGTATTTTAAAACCTTGTATTAATTTGTATTAGTATGTTTCAAAAAGTGTTTACTTGTAACCATGGTTTAAACTTGTTGCCACATTCCTTTAAAAGTTTAAGATACAAATTTTTTTCTAATGTTTAGTATGTTGTTCAAAGGTATATGTTTAAGTAACTAAGGATCAAGAATAATTAGTCACCATTGGCCATATTGTCAACAATGGCCCTAAAAAGCATTATTATCACTTTATTATTAACAATATGACATTCTGTTATTATTATTTTGTTCGAGAAATGGTGGAATATCCTTAATTGTTCTGTTAATGAGTAGATAATGAGCAGAAAAAGCTAAAATTATAGTAAGAATTCATGATTTTGAAGTTAAGAATGTTCTCTATATAATTTGAATATATGTCTTAGTAATGCTATGATTGTGTCAATTTTTCCTTGGTTATTATTCTCATTAATTCTTCATTTTCCCTTTAATTCTGTAGTTTGTTATTCCACTTAGTTGTTTAGGTGACTAGCTGGCCTATGCCATTGGTCCTATCTTAGTTACAACTATGTCTTTCTTTCTTTTTTGAACAACTTGCTAGCATTCACATGGACTTTAACATGATTATCTTTTTTTTATAGTTAGTCATATTTCCTTGCATTTTATTTGGTTTCGTGCCTGCTTTTCAAATTCACGCTTATTTGAATGCATTTATAAAAAGCATTTTCTTCCATGATATCTGACATGTGCTACTGATGCTCCTGATTTTGTACTGCACAAGCCATCTAATTTATGTACGTTTAGGGATCCTTGTATGATGGTTCGATAAGGTTTTATTTTATTGCCACATAAAACAAAATAATAAGGTTTTATTTATATATAGACTACTTATCAAAATCTAGAGCTCGTCTTTCTATTGCTTTTGCTGTAAGAAATTTGGAGGACATTGACCATCTAATCTAAAATAGATTATCTTACACTAACCATTTTGCCTGCACTAAACCTTTCATACTTTTGAGGTTTATACGTTGTAAATAAGCTCATGGTGAATTCAATGATCATATTCTTCAATTTTAGATAACATTATGAGCAATTGTCTACAAGGTGCACAATTAGTTTGAACATAAATAAATAGTATTATGCTTGAACACCTATTTCGCTATCCGAAGTACTTTGTGTCTCAAATCATAACTCCTATTTCGCTATCCGAAGTACTTCTTGGCATTTCTAATTTTATCCTGTAAATAGTATCAGATTTTATTGCATTTAAATTCAATAGTTTATTGTCAATAAGCCACCAATTCATGGTTCTGGTAATGTGGTTCCCTTGAAGTGTTAGTTTTTTGCCTTGAAAACAAATCAGTTTGAGATTTATCTTACATCGAGGAGTTTATTTTAATATTATATCATGTTTATTCAACCTGAAGTTTAGACCTGAATAATTAGTTCTCTTATTCCAGGTTCTCGGTAATGCCAAAGGTGCTGTTGCGGTGGTGGTGTCAATTTTAATATTCAAGAATCCGGTGTCAGTTACAGGGATACTTGGCTACACTCTTACAGTCATTGGAGTCATTCTTTACAGCGAATCCAAGAAGCGCAACAAATGAGCATGCCAGGAGGGATGGTAGGAAGTCAGCGTTCTTGTTAATTATACAAGTGGGTAGCAACAGCTTCTCCAAGCCTGCAATCAGTGGGCATCGTGGGTGTCACTGTTACCATTTTGTTGCACCCTGATCATTCGATAGATATCGAGAAAGGTTTTTTTTTCCTGCATCAGACTAAATAGAGATCAGTTGAGTAGTAAGGATAGAAAAAGAAAATTCAATAAGAAGGAACATTCTTTCTCCTAACTGGGGACCCATTCTTGTCCCAGATCTCTTTGGTGAAGGGATTGGAGGCCTAACATTCTTTGCAATCGATTCAGGTTTTAGATCAGATACTCACTATTTTTGTTACTCTGATGGAGGATGTTCCTCATGACTTTCTAGTTCATGTTAGCGAGTAATTTTGGTACTTTTGCCAGGTGAAGGACTGAATTTTGTTATTTACTATTGCATTTAAATTCAATAGTTTATACTAGACATGTGGGCTGATGCATCGTATTTGTGCCTAATACATGTGGGGTGCTAATGCTTATGTTAACAAAAACGTGTTGGGATATGGCTAGTTGAAGTATCACTCTTTTATGTAGTAAATGTTGTTGAAGTAAATTTTAAGCTCATCTGTATGGTTTTGAAAATATGGTATGCAGATTCAATCTAGAGCTATCGCGCCTCTGTTGGAAGGAAAGGATGTCATGGGTGCTGCAAGGACGGGTTCTGGAGGGTTCTGGAAAGACACTTGCTTTCCTGATTCCTGCGGTTGAATTGTTATATAATATCCACTTTATTGCTCGAAATGGAACTGGTTGTCATAATTGGCCCTACTAGGGAGCTTGCCATCCAAGTAAGCGTTTATTTATACTGGCATAAGTCTGAAATATAGCTTTGATTTCTTTACATGCATAATTCATAATTGTTTCAAAGTACAAAGGGTTACGATTTAGTGTTTGTACAGTCCTGCTTATGCATATTTTCTAGTTGAATGTGTAGGTATATTTGCTTAAAGCAGTTATGTGCTCTTGACACAACATGGATGATTCTTGAACTTCTTGAAACTAGCATATTTCCTTTCTGTTCTCTTATCTTGCTTTTATACTAATGCGTCACTCTTTCTCCTCTAGATCGTTCATATTGTATTTTTTTGCAAAATAACTATTTTCTTTGCAAAAGACCTCTATGGAGCGAGTAGGCCTCCAAGTTCTTAATACAAAGGCCTCGTAGGATTAATATCGTTGTAAACCAGCATGGTCTCTGCTGTATCAAGGGGACATTGCAAGATGTTTGTACTTTTCGTTGATTGTATCCAGATTAGAAGTTGAAGCTCTTCTGATATACTCAAGAAGTAGAGGATTCAATAGGAATCTGATGTTATATATAACTTACCAGTTGACTTTGCTTTGCATAACTATTCTCCATTAGTCTTGTATTACACTTATACTGTTCTAAAATTGGCCTAGGGAGCTATACCTTATGTTGGATTGTTATAGGAAGCTGTACAAACGTTCCTTGTGCGTGTGCGTGTTAAAAATTATAGACTAGAGGGATATGGGCCACGTGACAATTGGATTCACATACAATAATTTGTTAGTTGTATTTGTACTGTTGTCTTGACTTGACAATAAGTTTCTTCTTGTTGAGGGATTGTCATTACAAATTCATCTTTGATTGCAGCCTACAATGTAAGACTAAGAAATAAAAAAGAAGGACATCTCTCTCAATTGAAAAACCTGTCAAATCCTACTATGAATGGTTGCCTTAGTCCCTAGCATTTTCCCACACGCTACAACTTAAACATAATCTCGTATTCTTCCAGAACTTTTGTACTAAGTTCAATTTTGTTGTCTTTTGATGAAACAGCTGAATGCACGGCTGTGGAAGCATTCAAACATGCAGGAGAAAATATAATATTTGCCAGTGGGAGTCCATTTGAAGATGTTCCTTTTGGTTAGCAATGTCTTTTTCGTGTTTTTTGTTTGAGAATAACTAGAAATCTCATGTGCTTGTGGAATTATTTTGCAGGAAATGGAAAAGTAGGATATGTTAACCAAGCAAATAACATATATTCCTGGGTATGGCCACTCTTATCCTTTATATCATATTATCATCATCATAATTTCTGAAGTTATTTTACTGATTGAGTTAATATAAAATAAGGATTGGATTATGAGCTCTTCTTTCTGGTGCTCGCCTGATTTCTGATAGGATGCTTCAAGCTGCAGCTGAATGTTTTAGGATACTAATATTAGGTGTGATTATTATGGGTTACCACATATAGAAAAGTACAACAAATTTGGCATGCATTGACTAGTTAAACTGCACATGTTTTAGGATACTCAATAAATGAAGATGCTAAGAAATTTATACTTGATGGGAACTTACACTAGACATTCCAAACTCTCTCTCTCCAACCACACACACACACCAATGCATCTACTTTTGTGTGCTGACTAGCATTTGCTCACAAAGACAACTGTTCTGACATCTACTATTACATATCCATTTAATACATATTGATTTTGTGATAATACTTATTTGAATTGTTCTTCTCCATTCGATTTCAGTATCTTTCTTGGTTAACTTGCCGAGATATAACCATCCAGTACTCATGCCAAGTTCAAATATTGGGATTAGTGATCTTCTAAAAAGTCCAAGTATTACATTACTCCAGAGTTCTATCCAGTACTCATGCCAAGGGAATTGCACAACTCTTGTACTACTACCCGCGTGTCCTTAACCACATCTCACTCTCGGCACAAACAAGCATTCTGATTCGAGCTTCCCAACTATCGTAGTCTTTAGATTCGACTTTTATCTACTTTTGTAATTTAATTATTGGATTGAATACATGGAATATCCTCCGAGCCTTGTTATGCCCCTCTTTTATAGCAGGTCAATAATGGAACTTGCTTACTATTGTAATATTGTTTAAGTGATTGAATTGTGTAAGATCTAGTTGAATGGAACAATCTTGATCCTAATTTTGTCTGTATATTTATATGATCCTAAATTTGGCAATGTTCATGTGCATGAAACAAATGGATTTGATTCTTAGGCTCGGTAGAGCTAAATTTTTTTTTTTTAATAATTTTTTTATCCATTTCTAACGGTTATAACCGTTAGGAAAATTTTCTTTCCTAATGGTAAAAACTTGTTACGTTAGTTTTAGTTCTAACGATTTTTTACCATTAGCAAATTTACTTTTCTAACGGTTTTTTACTGTTAGTAAATTTATTTTACCAACGGTTTTTTACTGTTAGGAAATTTATTTTACCAATGGTTTGTAACCGTTAGGAAATTTATTTTTCCAACGGTTTTTTCCGTTAGAAAAATTCCCCACGCCATAGAACCAACGGTAAAAAACCGTTACTAATAATTTTCCTAACACTTATAGTCGTTAGGAAATTGATGTTTTGGTGTAGTGTAAAGCGAGGTAACACTGCTATTATATTCTTATTTATTACAGCTGTTACATAGATCACAATATCACATATGGTAAGTATGTACTTCCCAACTGAAGCGCAATCCTCAAATAGACTCCCACTATTTGATGGAACAAACTATAGTTATTGGAAGACACGGATGAGCTTCTACCTGAAGTCTCTAGATTTTGACTTATGGTCAATTGTTGTCAATGGCTACAAAAAGCCTACTATCACTTCTATTCTCACGTCCTCTATAATCAACAAGCCTTATTATAGTTACACAGAGGAAGAAAAGAAGTTAGCTAGCCTTGATGCAAAAGCTATGCATATCTTTTATTGTGCTGTAGACACAAATGTATTTAATCTTATTACTACTTGCACAACATCTCATAAAATTTGAAAAGTTCTTGAAGCTACTTATGAGTGCAGGTATGAAAGCAAAGCTAGCAACTCCAGAGAGGAAGATAGTCTTCTTAATGATGCAAATATGTACGTGACAAAATTGGGATTTAAGGTACAACACAATCCTTTATACGAAGAAGAGCTTGTATGTGACAACTGCAAGAAGATAGGCCACATCAAAGAGGATTATACTATTGCTAGAAAGGAGTTACTACGAACAATCAAAAGAAGAAAGATTATCATCTCACAAGTACACTAGTACGAGCATATGGTGTGAAAGCGAAGCAAGAGATTCTGAAGAAGAAGAAGAAGAAGAAGAAGAAGAAGAAGAAGAAGAGAGACCTCATAAAACTGCAAATTTATGCTCAATGGCATTATCTAACGAGGTACAAAATAATTTCCTTCTTGAAGAGAATGAATTTTCTTATGATGAGTTATCTGATACTTTCAGTGATCCATTAGAAGAACACAAGAAAGTATTAGATAAGTATAAGCAAGCTAGAAAGGATATTCTATCCTATAAGCGTGAGAATGAGAAGCTTACTTGTTTATTGAATGATACAAGAAATACTTCTACTTCTGATAATTCTACTAAGATTTCCACACTTGAGTTTAGATTGCATGAGGCACTTGATTGCATTGAGAAAAGCACTCAAGAAAATGCTAAACTTCAGGAGAAACTAAAATCAGAAAAGAAGAAGCATTCTATTGCTTCATGTAGAATTGATGCTCTTAATGCTAAATATGATGAGATCTGTGCTAAATCTAAAAAGTTAGAGATTAGACTGGAAAAGCAGGTAGTACAACCTATGACTCAGTCTAACACAAGACACTTAGCACATCACAAAGTCATGTACGTCAGATCTTTTACAAAGGAAGCAAGCAAAGCTAAAGCTTCACACAACCATGCTTTCTATTACAAGTATCCACGCACATCATATCATCCCACTGTACGTTCTCATACTGCTGCACATAGCACTATTAATACTTTCTGTCATTATTGTGGTTTGAATGGACATGTTTCTAATCGTTGTCAGATTAGAAAGCTAGTTGATATAAACTTGTGCGAATGGGTTCCCAAAGCTAACAAATGTGGATCCAAGTATTGGATACCAAAGTCTTCACCTAATATTGCAGGTGAAGCTTCTCATACCAAATAGAACCATGGAACATGTTGGTGATTGCAAAGTTACAAAGGTCATCTTCCATGCAATTGCACCAACAGAAGTGTGGTCACTAGAACCACTTTGGTAACATGCTTCCTAAATAGTTTTTAATATCTAGCATGTTCTTACAAATGTCTTGCTATTAGCTTTCATTGATATCTTTTAATTTGTTTATTGTTTGAATCAATGTGAGACATAATTCTAGCTTGACTAGTTGTTTAGCTTAAATGATTAGTTCACACTATATAGTATGTCATTTTCTACTAGTGTGACACATTTGTCTACGTATGCTCTTTACTTTTAATCTTTATTCTTGAAGCATGCATAGGAGCTTAATTTGGTTTTGGTGAATATTTTTGACTCTTCGTCTTTATTATTTTTTAATGGTCACTTCTTACCGATTTGTCTTTAACATGTCATATTTACTTTGATCGGTATTTTATAAGTATGTATGTTTAGCACGAGTCTTCTATTTACTTGAAAAGTATATACATATATTTTTATGTTAACCTTGTGCTTGTATAATATACTTCACTATTGATTCTCATATTTTATTTTGATTAACTTTTTATGAATCAATTACATCTTTGTCTAATAAAGTTTATTTATGCATGTTTTTGATCTTGTGATAATTTTTTATGCTTGTTAATGATACATGTATAATTCATTGTCATTCATATATTGCTGATATGTTTCTTATATTTTTGTATAAATGTCTTTATGGGATATATAAGTTAAGTTCAAGTTCTATATTATATTATTTTGAAAAGTAGTTTCAAACTTGTACTTATCTCATACTTCAGCTATTGATTACTTTGAACAATTTTTTTTGTTCTTCTCTTTATTAGCTTATTCCTCAAAGCCTCTTTAATAATATTTTTCTTGATTTTTTGGTTGACATTTTGGAAACATGATATTTTTAATATCTTGATGTTGATAAACCATTATTTGGGTATTTACTTCTTTTATATTTAGGGATTCTGGATTTCGATGTTGTTCGATGATACTGCATATATTCTTTTGAATCTAAGTTCTTAAGAGTAGAGATCATTTTAGGAACAAGCCGAAAGGGTCCTTCTTTCATACAGGTGTAAATAACCTGAAGCGACACGGTGTACTAGTCTTCGGACTACCGCTAGCTAGGAACCGGCCCCTACAGCTTACCCGAAGTGATCAATAGTTTATAGACTTAAGATTTATTAAGGTCTAAATGCAGCTATTATCTAGTTCTGGATCCAAGGTACTCAACCCAGTCCCCTAGGTTCCAAAATACATCAGCGTATCTAGGTCCTATATTTTGATTTATAAATGCTTTATATTTTATTGTTACCCAATGATTTTATAGCACATATGGATAAATGTAATTCATACATCTTATACCGTATGCTATATTATTCTAAGATTTTTTTTAAGTCCATAAAATATAATTTATTTTATATTTGTAGGAGCATAAAAAGTGCTTTATAGACTAAGTCAAAAGAATTTAGGACTTTACGCAAGCAACTCTCTATGTGAGCTATTTTACGCCAGGGCTATTTGCATTGAATATTACGCGAACTATTTCATGCCAAGGCAATTCATTGAACTTTACGCCTGGAGACAAACTGTCAGGCCGCATTTAATGTAGAAGATTTGATTTGACAGAATGATTTTTGCTGACAGCATATGACACAGAAGTCGAAAAGATCGGATTTTCACCAAACCCGATACTTGTCGTATGGTGTTCAGAGAAGGCTATTTTACGCTCAATAAAATTACTTCTTTTTACGCACTATAGTTATTCGAGCTTTTACGCTCAAAGCTATTGTGAGCGTAAAGTTTATTTGGGCTAAGTTTTACGCTCAAGGCTATTTTAGCCACTTTACGCTGGAAAGTTTATTTCGGGAAGTTTTTACGCCAATTTGCCACTTTACGCTCAGGGCATATTTTGGGTCATTTTTACGCCCGATCCTTCCTGACTACTTTAAAACGTGGTTTGCCCACGTGGCTTTCATGACACACTTATCGAGGGACGTGTGTACGTGCCCTCCTTATTTTGTTAAAGTAATGGGACATGTGTCATCCCATGTAAAGTTTATGGATGACAGTTGCTAGCATAAAACTCCAGTTTGGATGCTTTTTTACGCATGATGTGTTTTAGTTTATAAATAGACTGATTTTCAGAATATCAAGGGATCAGAGAGACATGAGAGAATACATAGAGATCAGAGCCCAGAGACTTTGATTTTCCAGAGCATTCTTCTCAACTTTTCTTCCAGAAAAGAGTGAAGCAAAGCAGGAAAGTATTCGACCTCACCATCAGTGCCCAAGTGCGTCGATACCTTTCTGGTGACTTAGTTCTTCCGGCTGTTCATCTTCTAGCAGTGATCTTCATCATCATCGTATGGTCCAAGGAACAAAGTGATCGCCTTCAGATCAGACTTCTATAGCAATACTTCCTAGAACAATTTGTACTTCTTATACTTTTTCTCGTTTTATTTCAAAGGCCAATTTTAGTCATTTTGTTAAGTGAAACAAAATGGCGACTCTGCTGGGGACGACCTTCTCCTCTGACGAGGAGGCAATTGCTCAATACAATGATGTGTCGATCGGATCGACAAAGAAGACTCTGGTTGTACACTTCGACCAGACTGCCTACGAAGAAATGCTCCGAACTGGGGGTAGTACTCGCTGCTCCAATGTTCAGAAATCGAGGAAGGCACGAAAAGTTTGGATTCCCAAATCCAAAGCATCTTCGGATCTCCCTACTATCTCTGAAGGCAAAGGAATCCTTCCTACTCCTGTTGTAGGGGCTCCCGTTTGTAACGAGGAAGTCTTTACTTCAGTGTTGCGCCCAGTGCGTAAAAACCAATCTCCTGTCGGTGACAGGGAAGATTCCCAAGTTTTATGTCCAGCACGTAAAAACCAAGTTTTACGCCCAGCGCGTAAAAGTGAGGTTTTACGCCCAGCGCGTAAAAACCAAAATTTACGCTCTGTGCATAAGAACAAGTCTCCCGTCTGTGACATGGTAGACTCCAATGCTTTACATTCTGAGCGTAAAAATAAGTCTCCTATCTGTGGCGCGGTAAACACACAAAATTTATGCTCCACGCGTAAAGGAAAATCTCCCGTCTGTGACATGGTAGATACTCATGTTTTGCGCTCTACGCGTAAAGGTAAATATCCTGTCTCTGACAGTGTAGATAAAATTCACAATGATGTTTTTACATCTAAAGTGAATTTACCTGCACGCAACCAGCGTAAAAACATTATTGGTAAAACTTCGGTTCTCCAACAACAACCTTCTTATACTGCTGTACGCAAAGTACCAAACCTTCAAATTATGCATAATGCTGATAGAGTCCTTTGTGCTCAAAAATCTCAGGATTTATGCACGCAACTCCAAGCGCGTAAAAATATACAGTTTGGTTCTGCAAATGCAGCCAGTAATCTTCTTTGTACACAAGGTACTAAACGTTTCTCTACCCCAAATGTAATAAGAAAGACTACTCCCTCTACTCCTTCTGATTTACGCGAGTTGCTAATGCAAAAGCGTAAAGATAGACAATCCCCTGTGACACTCCCCCAAGAGAATCACCATTGTGAGTGTCACCAGATTGTAATCAAATGTTGTTGTTCGGCTTCTAAACAGTCAGTTTTTGACTGGTTAAGTTTCAATGTGCCTCAACAACAAGTTGATGACCAAGAACATGAGTTGTCCTATGCGTCAGTCAACATGGCATCTCATACCAATAGAGGACGACGTCCAAGACGCAACTCGTCCCAAACTCCAGGTCAATAACAGTTCAACAGACTTCTTGATTCCTTTGAAGGAGTATATCAGAATACTCGATCAAGAAGACAAAGGCAGTTACAAACTTCTGATTCAGAAGTTGGGGGTACTCAATCTTTTGAGTCCGAAACTGATAGTATCGATTCATACCTCTATACCAATCCCTCTGTATCTTCAAGAGAGGTTGAATCTTATGCTATTGGAGATGAACCGGAGACGTCATCTGCTAATGCAGAACAACGTCTTACTGCCGTTGAGCAATCATTAAAGGACATGCTTACTATGGTGCAAAGCATGTACCAGATAATAATAACTCAACAAACTGCTCAACCGGTAGTAGTAACACCGATGCAAGTAGCAGCACAAACTCAAGATAGTCAAGGGGTTGACATACCTTTGAATAATCAAGAGCCTGCTGTTAATCAAAATTCTGCATCTCCAGATCCTATCATTTCAGAAGATGTACCACCTCCGGTGGGGGTCACGGTACATCCAACAACTATTCAATCAAATGTGCTTCCTCAAACCAGTAAAGCTATTCAAGCAGTGCGTGAACTAAAAGCACAGTTTGAAGTTTTGAAGCACAAGGATCAGCTCCAGAGGTTAGGGATTAAGCAACCTTATCCTCCTCATTGGAATGATGTACCCTTTCCTCCGAAATTTAAGCCACAATCAATGGTATTGTTTGATGGAAAGGCTTCTCCTAGTCAATATATCAATTACTTTGATATTATGACTGTATATCTGCAGAAAAATGATGCTCTTCTCACTCGAGTGTTCATCGGGTGCTTGACGGGTTCAGCTTACGACTGGTATCGTAGTTTATCCGACAATTGCATTTCGTCTTTTGACGAATTTAAAGCAATGTTTCTCTCCCGCTTCTATGAAGGAGGTATGGATATGAATATGTCCTCCTTAATAGAGATCAAACAAAGGAAGAAAGAAGATACTCGGACGTTCATCGAACGTTTCCGACAGGTAACTTTGAAAATACCTCCTGGTATGCCAGATTCAACGTTGATTGATACATGCAAGATGAATCTACGACCATCCATTGCTGTCTTTACGGGTTCCTAATTTATAGACTGGGCCTCGTTTATTATAGCAGCAGTTTCTGCCGAGACCAATGGTAGATTGGCTCGCAAACATAGGATGATTTTTGCTTCAGAGGACAAAGGAAAGAAAGGCTCATCTGGTAATAATTTCGGCAATCGTAATGGGAAAGGAAAGGATACCCTTATGGTTAATCTTTCTAAGAACAAAACGACGCCGAATAATCAGGAGTCTTCTAAGCCAAAAGAAGAATACTCTTTTGACGAAAGCGATATCCCAGGGATATTTTAATGTCTGGTAAAGAGTGGCAAACTCCAGATTCCGGAGCCAAAAAGGCCTAATGAGGTGAATCTGACTGACAGTCCCAAATATTGTATCTATCACAGATACATAAATCATCCCACCAGGGCTTGTTATGTTCTAAAGAAGAAAATTTAAGAGTTGATAAATGCCAATGCCATCGCTTTAACTAATGATGAGCATACAGTTACAACCAATATGGTTTCTCTTCAATTTGGAGGTTTTTCTCCACAGCAAGTCCCAGATGGGATTGTCCCAATTCCGAAGGCGACGATGAAGATTATGAATATCCTGCCTGCCAGAGAGAAAAATGAAGGATTGTTGCCTCTCACACTAAAGAATGGTAAAATCATGTGGGTACATCCTGACTTAGTACCTGAAATGGATGATGAGGGTAAAACTTTAAAATCCAACATTGGTAGAAAAGTTAAAACCTGCAACATGATTTCTCATGTTATTCCAAATCCTGATGATTTGGATCATCTTTGGGATGGCATTCCTTTGGAGGATAGGCTGAAAGGTTTAAACATATGTCCTCCAAGTTTAGCTCCTTCTACCAAGCTCAAACTTACTCATCAGCAGTGGTTAACTATAAATAGTGTTCCCTTATACAGGGTACAACAGGTTTTTGCTGCTTATGAAAAAGCTTCTACTGAGATTTTTCCTCGTGTCCCGAATACTCATTTTCTTATGGTTACAGAGATTTCTGTCTCTTCTTCCTCTATTAAACCATCCACTGAAAGTCCACTGCCCATTCATTTGTACAGTCAACAATCAGTCTATCTCATGAAAAAGATGGGCTATGACTTTCAAAAGGCAGAGGGTCTGAACTATGACAAAGGAATGCGACTTCCTTTACAGATTCAAAGTCAAAAAATCTACTGTTGGATTGGGTTCTGAACTTCCTCTTAAAAATCCTCGCAAGTAGAAGGGAAAGAAACTAAATCCTACAATATGGTACTTCCTTCTCATGAGTCTGAAGAAGAAATCTTTGCTGGTACGAGATCTGGGAAAGAGTACCATAAAGATTATGAGGGATCTTCCAAAGAAACAGAGGACATAGTGGAAATGCTACCAGTTCAGCCATCTCCTGTTCCTTCTAAACCAACGGTGGTTGAGAAAGGAAAACAGAAAGTAGTACGCTTTGATGTTCCTTTGAAATCTGCTTCAAGTCAAGGGATGGTGATGAAACCCTACAAATTTGATATTCCAGCCCAGTTAGCCAATACTTCGGCTAGACTATCTATATTTGAGCTGCTTCGTCTTTCTAAAGAAAGTAGGGAGACTTTGAGTGAAGCTTTGCTACAAGTAGACTCATGCTTAGCTCAACTCAAAAGTCCTGATAATACACCAGTGTCGTATCCACAATGTCATAGTGTGATGGAGGCAATTCCTAATATTACCTTCATACAAGAAGACATGCTGTTGAAGCATAACAAGCACGACAGGCCTTTGTGCTACACTGGGTATATTGAATCCACTGAAATTGACAGTATTTACATTGATCCTGGGTCTTCTATTAGCATTATTCTTCAGAGCATGCTAAGACCATTGAGGATTCCTACTAGTGATTTGACTTACACTAGTACCACAATAGTTGGTTTCAACTCTGGCAAGAGTAAACCACTGGGGAAGATTCGTCTGAAGATTCAGATTGGTGATCTGCGAACTATGGCAACCTTCTATGTTATCAACTCAGACGTATCCTACAACATCCTTCTCGGAAGATCGTGGATACATGAGCATAACATTGTGCCTTTAACTCTCCACCAATGCTTCAAGTACGTAGATTCCAAAGGGGTTGTGAAGACTGAATTTGCTGATATCAATACTTTCAAGGGTGTTGAAGCCTATTTTTCTGACTCAATACTCTACAAACAAGAGCATGTGAAAGAGATATCAGATATGGCTGAAGATCAATCGCCTGCTGAAGATCAGTCTGTCAATGAAGATCCTCCGGAAGAGCAACCTTTGAAGATCAAAGTCAAAGGTCGAATCCAACCCCAACATGTCAATGATCAACCTCTGGTGATCAAGGTCAAAGGAAGAACTCGGGCTTCATCTGAGGAATCAGTGAGTATTCCTGCCAAAAGCCAAGTTCAACCTCTTATGATCAAAGTCAAAGGACGTACTTCTCGTACGAATGATCCAGAACCTCCATTGATCATCAACCTTGACAAGTCTACGCAAAAGACGGATGACGGTCCGTTAATGATCAATCCAACACGTAGCAGTCAAATTATAAATGATGTAAATATTGGTCATTATGTACTTTCTAATATCAATGAAGATTTCCTTTTTGAGTATATGACTGTCAAATTTGTTGAAAGAATGACTTTATCTCCTGATGATCAAAGTCATCAATATAAAGACGACATAGATACAGAGGAAACTTTATACATTGATCATAAAGAATATTCTTTTCCTCCTCATGTCGATGTAGGACCTTATGCTCAAAAGTTTCTAACATCTTCTCCCTATCTTCTTCCTGTAGCTGCTTCATCACAAGCTTGTGTAACTTTTAGACGTCACGAAGAATCTTATTTCGTGATTCCGTCTGATAAGAAAAGCAAACACCAAATTGTGTTTGGCCTGGCTAGAAACATTCCTGTTGTTCAGACAGATGATCTTGGAGATAGAGATAAAGGAAAAATCCGAATTGACAAATATAGTCAACAATCTCTCAAGATTATCCAGAAAATGAGATATGATTTAAAGACTATGCAAGGTCTCAATCAAGGCAAAGGTAGACGATTACCATTATGTGGTAATCCGTTTTACCAGAAAACTCGTCATAGGTTGGGATATGATCCGTCCCACAAGTTTAATGACGATATACAAGAAGAATTCTCTTCCTTAGATTCAGAAGAAATCTATTCCATCGAATCTGATACATCCTATTTCTCATATGCTGAAGAAGACTATTATGATGAATCTGAGTGTGTATTCTCAGTCAACATGGTTCAAACTAATGGTGAATCTGAACCATTTGAGAATGACCCTTGGGCTCAACAGATGGACACACAGTGGGAACTTTGTTTTGAACAACGACAACCACCTACGGAGGATGAGATTCTCCAGATTGATGTTGCAGATGGAACTACGTCCAAGCCAATATTCATCAGTAAAAACCTTTCCGAAGATGAAAAAGAAGAGCTGATAAAACTGAATAAAGAATATATTGATATCTATGCTTGGAGTTATAAGGATATGCCGAGTTTGGATCCTAAAGTTGCTACTCATAAACTCAATATTTTTTCTAATGCCAAGCCTGTAAAATAACAACAGCGACATTTTTGACCAGATATGATGGATGCAATTGAAGCAAAAGTCAAAAAATTGATTACATGTGTGACTTTGTTCATGAAGAACAAGACCCAGACTGGGTTGCCAACATTTTTCCTGTTATGAAGAAGAACGGAAAAGTTCGAGTTTGCATAGATTTTCGAGATCTTAATGCAGCTTGTCCAAAGGACGAATTTTCACTTCCAATTACTGATATTATGATAGATAATACATGTGGTTTTGAACGCATGTCTTTCATGGATGGGTTCTCAGGATACAATCAGATTAAGATGCATCCAACAGATGAGAAGAATACTATTTTTCGTACATCCCTTGGAGTGTACTGCTATATGGTTATGCCGTTTGGTCTTAAAAATGCTGGTGCCACGTATCAACGGGCCATGAGCAACATCTTTCAAGAACATCTATGAAAGACAGTTGAATGTTACGTAGATGACATTGTTGTTAAAAGTCGATCAAAAGATGATCACATTCAAGACTTGAAGACAGTATTTGAATTGATGAGTCAGCATCAATTGAAAATGAACCCTACTAAGTCCTTCTTAGGGGTTTCCATTGGCAAGTTTTTGGGATTTGTCATCACTTCTCAGGGTATCCATGTTGATCCTAATAAAATCAAAGCAATTCTTGAAATGCGTCCTCCACGCAATCTAAAGGAACTCCGAGGCTTCCAAGGTCGCATTGCTTATATCAGGAGATTTATATCCAATCTCTCTGGGAGATGTCAACCTTTCTCCCGTCTATTAAAGAAAGGTGTATCATTTGTCGGAGATGAAGCTTGTCAGAAAGCTTTCAATGACATCAAGCAATACCTTACAAATCCACCTGTTCTGGTACCACCAGTTGTAGGAAGACCCTTTTTGCTATATGTTCGAGCATTAGATCATTCACTTGGTGCTCTTCTTGCACAGAAAAGTGATATGGGTCATGAACAAACAATTTATTATCTTAGTCGAATGATGGTCGGAGCTGAATACAGGTATACTCCTGTAGAAAAGGAATGTCTGGCTTTGGTTTTTGCTGTTCAAAAGATACGACATTATGTGACAGGACAGAATATTCATGTTATCTCCAGAATAAATCCTATTCGGGTACTGATGAAAAACCGAGCATTCTTAATTCCAGGTTAGCTACCTGGGCGATGTTGCTCACTCCTTATGACATGGTCTATGTACCTCAAAAATCAGTGAAGGGTCAAGCATTAGCTGATTTCTTAGCAGCTCACCCTATACCTGAAATATCAAAGCTATATGAGAATATTCCAGATGAAGTTGTGGATTGCAACATGACTTTGAGGGATGATATTTGTCAGTTATACTTTGATGGAGCATCACGGGTTGGACCTAACGGCAATATTGTCTCCGGGGTAGGAATCGTCTTGGTTTCTTCTGACAAAATGGTCATATATCGTGCCTATTCTCTCAATGAGCCATGCTCTAACAATGTGGCAGAATATAATGCTCTGCTGATTGGTCTTCAAGTGGCAAAACAATTGAACATCGAGTTCCTGGAAGCTTATGGAGGTTCTCAAGTAATTGTTAATCAGGTTAGAGGGACATATGAAGTCAGGAACCCTGATCTCATCCCTTATCATCAAGTGGTAATCGAATTAGTCCTTTCATTCAAAGGATTTTTTATCAAATTTGTACCACATTCGTAGAATTTGGAAGCTGATGCTCTTGCTAGCTTAGCTGCAGACTTGGCTGTTCCAATTCGAAGACAAAATACCATTACTTTGTTGGACCGAGACTTATTCTGTGTCAAGAATAATCTGCATATTGAACAGAGTTATATTACAGAATCAAGTTTCCAACAGAAGGATTGGAGAAGTCCATTTATTGACTACAAAATTCATAAGATTTTATCTGAAGATCCAAAAGAAGCTGCATCAGTCAAGAGACGATCATTTCGATTCTACTATGATTCTTCCTTACATATGTTATATCGTCGCTCTTATGA
This sequence comes from Iris pallida, assembly GCA_029216955.1. NCBI lineage: Eukaryota > Viridiplantae > Streptophyta > Magnoliopsida > Asparagales > Iridaceae > Iris > Iris pallida. The sequence goes on along the minus strand of JANAVB010021800.1, from coordinate 13,184,773 downwards.
CGAACTTTTGCTGCGTTGCCTCTCAGAGAGTAAAGCTAAGCAAACACTTCATGAAGCTCATGATGGTGTCTGTGGTGTCTATCAACCTGGTCTAAAATTACAGGACCGCATTCGAAGGATGGGGTATTATTAGCCATCTATGATAGCAGATGCTGTGGATTATACCGGACGGTGTAAAGCATGTCAGATTCTTGCTAATTTTATTTATCAACCGTCTGAATTCCTACATCCTACGACAGCTTCTTGGTCTTTTGAAGCTTGGGGCATGGACATTATTGGTCCGATTAACCCTCCTTCTGTCAAGGGACATCGGTTTATCCTGGCTATAACCGATTATTTTTCTAAATGGGCGGAAGAAGTTCCCCTTGTTGAAGTAAAAACATCTAATGTGGTTAATTTTACCAAACATCATGTTATTTATCGTTTTGGGATCCCTCGACGGATAATACATGATAATGGACCATAATTTGCCAGTCAGGCATTTTATCGGTTCTGTGATAAGAATCGAATCCAAAACCTGGCGCCCACGGCTTATAATCCAGCTGCTAATTGTTTAGCCGAAGCTTTTAACAAGACAATCATCAAACTTCTCAAAATGTTCGTCTCTTCTAATAAACGTGATTGGAATGAGAAACTTGGAGAATGTTTATGGGCTTATCGAACAACAGTCCGAACTCCTACTGGTTTTACACCATTTTTACTGGTTAATGGATGTGAGGCTGTCCTTCCACTAGAAATCCAGATTCCATCTCTTCGAATAGCCATTGCTAATGAGCTAACTACAGAGAACAATGATCGCTTACGACTTCAAGAACTGGAAGGATTGGACAAAAAGCATCTTCAAGCACAACAGCATATTGAGCTCTATCAAGCCCGTATATCTCGAACTTTCAATCGTAAAGTTAAAGAGAGGGTATTTAAAGTCAGTGAGCTAGTTCTAGCCGTTCGAAGACCGATGGTGATGACTCATAAGAGCAAAGGGAAATTCCAAGCAAAATGGGAAGGCCCTTATGTCATCGAGACAGTTTTCTCCAACGGTGCCTATAGGTTGTCTAAACCTAATGGATATTTGCTCATGATGCCGATCAATAGCAAATTCCTGAAGAAATATTATGTTTGAATCTCTTCCTTATTCTCCAGCTACCAATGTTTGGTTAAGCTTGGAAAGAAAATTTAATCTTTTATCTTACCAGTTGATTAAAAAGTTGGATTTATTATCTATCATGTCCATTTGACCTCTGAATAAATATTAAGTCTGCTTATTTTTCCTATCTATCATGTCCATTTGACCTCTGAATAAATATTAAGTCTGCTTATTTTTCCTATCTATCGTGTCTATTTGGCCTCTAAATAGATGTTAATCTATTTTTCTTTGAGTTGTTACGATCTGTCACGGTCATATTACCTCTGATAGTATTGTATACTCTAAACAGATAACGAGATTTTATTATCTATCATGTCCATATTACCTCTGGATAGATACAATTTATTGAGTTTAGAAGACTTGTCATGTCCATATTACCTCTGATAAGTGTTTTCTATCTCATACCTATTATTTAATTTCAAAATAAATGATAGGATCACAAAACAAATATTTTATTCATTTCTTGTGAACATTACAGAATGAATAAGATAAAAGATTACAAAAGCTCCTTATTTGCTTAAGGTGGAGCAGATATATCTTTTAGCAATTTTTTGAGCTCTGCCAAATGCTTCTTACGAGAGCCCATTACATTTTCAGTGGCTACCTTTCTTCGGGCCTCTGGAGTACAAATAGGAGAAAACTTAGAGAAAGTAGCCATCAGATTATCTCTGGCATCATCAAGGAACTTGATAGTAGATTTCGCTCCAAAAACTTGTTCTTCCAGAATTGAGCTCTGTGTCAAATGTTTGTCACGAGCTTCTATTAATTGCTCCTTCTCAGCTTTCAGACGAGCTAGTTCGGCCTCCACTTCACAAATTTTAACATTTTGTTCCTGAATTTTCGTATTCAAAGTGTCATAGGCTTCTCTATAACTCTCCAACTTAGGCTTTGCGTCAGCCAAGAAAGCTTTCTCTTTGGTGACTTTGCTGCTGTGTTCTCTGAGAGAGTCGTTGAAAGTAGTCTCTCGAGCAGTGTATTCAGCTGATAAAGCGTCGTACTCAGCTTGAATGAGACTTTCAGTAGTTTCACTTGTCAACCTCAGATATTCTTTAATAGGTTGCTCAAGTTCTTCTACCACCTTTTCCAATGCAGTTGCTCTCTCAACATCATTAAACATGGCGACGTTCCTGATAGTGGAAACAATCGTACCTTTCAAGCTTTCATAACTGAGGCCCCTATTCAAGACCATGTCAATCAAAGCTGCCAATGTCTTGTAAAAAGCTTCAGTATGAATCTCAACTAAGAGATTTATTTCTGCATTTGAGCTCGGAGTTGCAGCAATCTCTACCAAGTCTCTTTTTCGAATACTAGGGGTAGATGTGGTGGCTCCGGTAGCAGACTGAGATAAAGATGATGTTGTCGTCACTACCATAGCCAATTGATCCCTGGGAGCTTCAGGGATCGCGTCTTCAGTACTTGTTACTCTAGCCGTTTTTGGAGTTCCGGTGGCGGTACTAGTGGTGGATGGAAAGATAGTAGTTGTAGCTGATTCGGATTCAGGCATTGTCTTCTCATGAACTTCTGCTGGATTAGTAGTAATAGCATAGGGTGCTATCACGACATTTCCAATTCCTGTTGATGATTTGATTATGTCTTCATCACCTTCTTGGGCTTCTGGCTGTTCAGACTCTAGAAATACTTCAATCTCTTCATTGAGATCAGTTTCTTTTTTAGCAGCCGTTTCTTGATCTGCAGTTTGTTCTTCTTCTCTGTTGTCAATATGAGAAGACAATCCTGGTTGAACCTCTGTTTCAGGCTCTTGTTGTAGTTCCTCTTCTGGTTGTATTTCCTCTACTCCATCTGAAGAAGAACTTTCTTCCTCAGACTCCGTGTTCTCCTCATAAACATTTTCTTGAGGAGGAGGAGGAGCCATAGGCTTTGGTGCAATAATGACATCTGCAAAATGAATAAAATAAATTAAAATACAAAATCATAATGCATAATCTTGTATAGATTTTGTATATATATACATAGTGTGGAACGTGCCAAATATGCATCATAATCCCCATTCCAATCTTCATCATCAAAATCGAGAGCTGGTTCATCCAGTGGGATAGGCTCTGGAGCGACGCCTTCAACCATTTGTGCCTTTTGTGGTAAGGTTAAATGAAGTGAAGTGCTAAGACGTCCTGGAGATAGGATCCCTACAGCTTCAGTTGATTTGGCTGCTTGGGAGGCTGAGGATCCTTCTTCAAGATGAGTTGAAGAGGACGCAACATGTGGCGGTTCTTCGACAGGAATGTCACCCTCCGGAGTAGCAGCTCTTGGTTTGGAAGGCATTTTGACGGTGACCTTCTTCTTCTTTTCGGAAGTCTTCACTGGAAGAGTAGTAGCTGTACTCTGCTGCCGTTTGCGAGTTTTCCTAATAACTATTGGTCCCACTGCTATTTTTCCAGCTCCTGTAGGGATTACTGCCAGAAACTCATCTGTAACAGTGGTGTTGTCGGGTATATCAGGAGTTATTCTGATTGGTTTCTCGATGTTCCCCTCTTTAGGCCATCGAAGACTTCCTTGCATACTATAACCATCTGCGAAAGAATGGATGGAAGCGTAGAAGCGAGCATATGGGTGAAGTATACGTAGCTCGGTTATACTGGTGGCAGTAGATATTTTGAATCTAGCACCAGTACATGCGGTGTTGAAGTATCTCCATGCTCTCGCATCGTCAATCAGTTTTCCATAATAATAGAAGCTAGTGGAAGGATTGCCAACATGAAGCTGGTCATATCCAAATTGGTGGGTGAACCTACTCGGTAGATAAGGCTCAAATGTACAGTTATCTTCGTTCCTGTATATCAGATTGGAGGGTCTGATGCACATTAACCATTGGAAAACAGGTTTTGGCAATGACATTGTCCTCTCTCCTCTGTCTTCGAATTGTATGCCGAGGCAGTCGGCTGGAACTGCTGGCCTTGTACAGAAGAAATTCTAGCCATGAGATTAATTCAACGCTGCTCGAGTGTCTGCCACCGTCGTGGCAGTCTATGTGGGTTTGCTAAATTTTTGGAGAAAGATCTCCGCTTCATCTTCAGGGCCTGGTGGCAGTAAACTGCAGTTGTGGTGTAATAACCAACCCATCAGATAGGTATACGGTAGCTCCACCCTTAGAAAATTATCTCGGTGAGGAGCATTATTAATCAATTCTTCACCAAAAGTCTGTAGACCTGCATTTATTCGGCATACCATTGCCGACAGCAGATTGATTTTGGCTTTGAACACCAAACGTACTGCTGGCCACAATACGTTTCGGTGGATCCCGTCTATGGTACTGATTACCGACACGACCCATCTTCGTAGCCATAGGGATAGGAAGCCTGCCAGCAAAGCCTTCCTTGACATCTTCTGACTACCATGCCTCAGGTAGCTTAAAGTCTCAGTCCCTGCAGGGATGTCTCCGATCTTGGTGGATAGATATTGGTCTCGAGATTTCTGTGAGACTATCAATTCCTGGATTACATCTGCAGGAATTATGGAGCAAGGGTTGATGGTTTGACTCTTGTTTTCTCGGAACCTACCCTTCTCAGTCTTGGATACCCTATTTTCATGGTAAAATAAATAGGTTGTCCATTTAGTTACATATGCCAAATGTGACCCAGTCTCATGCAAACTGGTACAAATTAGATAATGACACATGAGTTCTTCATAGACCTGCACCAATTCAGGGTTCTTCTCACTTATTTCTGCTAGTTCCCGATTGGAGGGAACATATTCTTTATAAGGGGCCTCGCCCATTGGCAGCTTCGAGATAAATTGTATCTCATGTAGAGCAAGACCCATTTCACCGTGTGGAGTTGCAAAATTTTCTGTTGAACTCATATACAATTCCAATAAAGCCAAGAACAAGTTACTCTTCGGTGGTATGCCGTAACTTGTAGAGGCCACTGCTTTATATAGACCGATAGCTTCCAGGTCCGTTTTAAAGTTCTTCATGATCCAAGCACGGATTTGAATCCAGTTATTACTATAAGGAGTCAGCCACCCTGTCAACCTAGGGTTGGTCTGAGGATATAACACAGCAGCTTTCATGAACTTATTTATAAACATGGATTTCTGTACTGGCTGGATCAGTGATGAGTCCTCACTTGGTGTGAACCCGGGCAATAGACCATAAAATAGGACAACACCAACACTGGGAGTACTAATGTTGTAGCCCATATCACTAGCTCTCTCTCTCTTGAAAATAATCTTGCCCGACCTGCCATAGCTACTGGGAGTCAAATTCCATAGCATCTGACGAGGGTGAGTAGCATGGACAAAAGCAGATAGAGGGTAATCCATGTCCATGTCAGGGAGATACATCACCCTTTCTCCAGACTTAAACACCCAGGCCTCTTTCTTGGGATGAGTTTGCGATTTGAAATCTATCGCATCCCCGAATAGAAAAGCTGGCTTCAAGAATTGTTGGTCTTCTAGTGATACCAACACTTCTCCATTTATCATGGACAGCAGCATCCTGTCCCCTTGAGCAGCTATCAGTTGAGCTCTCCCTTCAGGGTATTTAGGGTTGGATTGAGGAAACTGTACATGTGATAAGTTCTCCAGATAGTTTGAGCCCACCATACCAGCCGGCGAGCCAAATATTTCTGTGAGAGGGGGAATTTGCAAGTCTACTGTCAAAAGAAAAAAGAAAAAAATCAAGTTAGTGAAAATCTAATTTGAAGTTTTTTACGCAAAAAGTCTATTTCAAGTTTTACGCTAGTACAAACAGACGTTAGGGTATTTCCAATTTTACGCTTCTACATATAAATGTGAGCATAATATGAGTTTTACGCTGACATATGTAAATATGGGCATATTTCAAATTTTACGCTGACACATGTAAATGTGAGCGTAATATGAGTTTTACGCGGACATATGTAAATATGGGCGTATTTCAAATTTTACGCTGACACATATAAATATGGGCGTATTTCAAGTTTTACGCTGACACATGTAGATGTGGGCGTATTTTAAGTTTTACGCTGACACATGTAAATATGGGCGTATTTCAAGTTTTACGCTGACACATGTAAATGTGGGCGTATTTCAAGTTTTACGCTGACACGACAAACGTGGGCGTAGATTCTCGGTTTTCGTTGGTTCCTCTTCTCCGACGAACTCATGACTGAAGTTCAACACTTTACCCCTCATTGCCGGAGCCACGGCGGGGTTGCTTTGCTGAGACGCTGCTGATGAGCGGACGGGATTTTGCGCACGGTCGACCGATGAGGAATCAACGGCGAGCTTCTTGCCTTTGCTGCCGACGGCGGACGACTTCTTGGGGGCCATCGAATCAAAGTAAGAGTAGAAGAAAGAAGAAAAGTGGAGAAAGATCAAGATTTCGAAAGACAAAGTAAAGTTTTCTCTCTCCCCGAAGAACCCTATTTATAGGAAATTTTTGAATCGGTTCAAATTCCAGATTTTACGCCGACTGTTGGATATCCCAACTTTTACGCGGATGACCGTTGAATATCCCGAACTCTACGCTGACTGGTCAAATCCTGAATTTTACACTTCTGTTCAAAGTATTTCAAATTTTGAAAAATATTTGAAAACTTTGAAGGGGGTCTTGTAGGAGCGTAAAAAGTGCTTTATAGACTAAGTCAAAAGAATTGAGGATTTTACGCAAGCAACTCTCTATGTGAGCTATTTTACGCCAGGGCTATTTGCATTGAACATTACGCGAACTATTTTATGCCTAGGCAATTCATTGAATTTTACGCCTGGAGACAAACTGTCCGGCCGTATTTAATGCAGAAGATTTGATTTGATAGAATGATTTTTGCTGACAGCATGTGACACAGAAGTCAAGAAGATCGAATTTTTACCAAACCCGATACTTGTCGTATGGTGTGCAGAGAAGGCTATTTTACGCTCAATAAAATTACTTCTTTTTACGCACTATAGTTATTCGAGCTTTTACGCTCAAAGCTATTGTGAGCGTAAAGTCTATTTGGGCTAAGTTTTATGCTCAAGGCTATTTTAGCCACTTTACGTTGGGAAGTTTATTTTGGGCTATTTTTACGCCAATTTGCCACTTTACGCTCAGGGCATATTTTGGGTCATTTTTACGCCCGATCCTTCCTGACTACTTTAAAACGTGGTTTGCCCACGTGGCTTTCATGCCACACTTATCGAGGGATGTGTGTACGTGCCCTCCTTATTTTGTTGAAGGAATAGGACATGTGTCATCCCACGTAAAGTTTATGGATGACAGTTGCTAGCGTAAAACTCCAGTTTGGATGTTTTTTTACGCATGATGTGTTTTAGTCTATAAATAGACTGATTTTCAGAATATCAAGGGATCAGAGAGACATGAGAGAATACATAGAGATCAGAGCCCAGAGACTTTGATTTTCCAGAGCATTCTTCTCAACTTTTCTTCCAGAACAGAGTGAAGCAAAGCAGGAAAGCATTCGACCTCGCCATCTGTGCCCAAGTGCGTCGATACCTTTCTGGTGACTTAGTTCTTCCGGCTGTTCATCTTCTAGCAGTGATCTTCATCATTATCGTATGGTCCAAGGAATAAAGTGATCGCCTTCAGATCAGACTTCCATAGCAATACTTCCCAGAATAATTTGTACTTCTTGTACTTTTTCTCGTTTTATTTCAAAGGCCAATTTTAGGCATTTTGTTAAGTGAAACAATATTGCACTAATTTTTCTTAAATTCTTGGTTATTAAAGAAAAGATTTATTTTGGGTACAAGCCTACAAAGGGTCTGTCTGTCACCACGACTACGGTCGAAACGAAGCGATACTTAAGTGTTCTCCGGTGAACCTCCGTTAGCTGGGACAGTACCCCTACAGCTAACCCAAGATTGATCAACACTTTATAAACTAAATATTTATTGAGATCTACTTGCAATTGTTATATGATAGATTTTAAATTTTAGATTTGATGGATAATATTATTTAATGATTTAATTTTACAAAAGGTAACATGTATTGATCTTCATAGGTTAATGTCTGTCATCTTTTGATATGTTCATTTTTCTGTCACACTATTCGATATTCAGACTTGATAATCTTGTGACTACTCATTGAATATTATGGTCTTATAATTTCGTCTTTAACTTGTGTAATATTCAATGATTTTGAGCTTTATATTATTATCTTCTTATTTAAGTTACTTATTGTCTACAATAGTAACTCTTTGCAGGGGAGAAGTCATGTATATTGAATGTCTCTCTCTCAAAGCGTTTCTTTTTTTTAAACCTTACGGTTGTCAGGTGGACACCGTGTTATGGCTTTAAAAGGGAAGAAATAAACTATGGTAAGAAGACCTAATATTTTTGAATTAGTTTCCTACTTCCGAAAATATGTCTCTGAATTTTATTCTTAAATTTTATCTATATTTTTATTTTTGGATATAGCCATGTAAAGGTGGAGCAGTTAATTATTTCAAGTCAATTACCCCTTTGACATGCTATATATCTAGAATACACTTTTCTTTGGACATTTATCTCGTTATGTTTATTTGTTCAAATGGATTTATTTATGATTTATGGATTCTTTTATTGAAATTATTTCTGTGATTCGAATCGCCAGCTTTCAGTCGGAGGTCTAAATGGACGCATTCGAACATTTACTAAGACAGTTTTTTGTAATAAATTTCACATTTTTGAAAAGCCTTTTTGATTTTTTCTTGATTTATTGAATCTGTCCAGTACTCAAATGTTTTTATTGAAGATAGTTTTCAAATCTTTTAATGTCTTGAAATATTTCTTTTATATATATTGGAGATATATTTTGTTTGTTTATCTTTAAGCATTTATTCATTGGATATATTTTTTTCTTGCCTAAAGATGATATTTGTTTTGAGTTTGGAATTTTACATACATTTGATCAAAGGAAAGAAAAGATACATATCTTGGATATCCCTTAGATCTTGTAATTATTTATTTTATCTATTTTATGCATATAAATTTTTTTTAACTATATACGCATATTTTAAGGGGAAGCAAATTAATTATTTCAATTATTTTATGCCCTTAATATGTGGTATACTTAGTTCACCATGGGCTTATATTATCTTAGTTAAATATCTTGCTGAGTTATTCATGATATTTGGATTTGTATTAGTTTTATGAGAGAATATATGATTATTATTTTTAATTATCTCATTTTATTTGAGTTTCTAAAAGTTAACTTGCCAAATATATATTTAATTATCCTTATTTGATTGAGTTTAAAATTACTTTTGGCATTTCTTATTGAGATTTTATCTCAAAGTTCATGATTATCTATATTTAGACTGATCATACTTTACGGGGGAGCATTCAAGTCGACTGAATTTCTCCTTCTCTAGTATTTTGTCTTCATTACCTTCATGTTTATCTAATAGATATTCATATATCATGCTAAGGTAATTGAATTCAAATGCATGAACTTTGGTATAAATTTTGCATAGATTCTAGTATACGTATTTTGATTTCTTTTCGATGATTATACTCTTTATGGAGTTGATTTACTAATTTGTATGGGCAAATTATGAATCATATTTTTTTGTGATCATTGTTAAAAGTCTCATTATATTTTTGATTTTTTTATATATACTAGATGTGCGAATTTCTATTCCTCATGATTTATTTATGACCATTGATTCCTACAATATTGATATATATATTTTTGGTCTATTTCAAAACACAATATGATGACCAAAATGAGTTTTGAATGTCATTTTTGGATTTCTAGTTGGTAAACTATGTATTGATTGATTTCAATGTTTTTATGTTCAACCAACTATTTTTGACAAGTTTTTTCGAGTTTAATTATGCAATTTTCTAAACTTGTCGTTACACTGTTCTCCTAATCCTTGATCATGATTATTTTTTTGCTTTCCTCCTTTACTTATGCTTGAGTTCATTTTAGCTCTAATTACGGGGGAGCTTATTTTTGATCATGTCAAAGGGGAGAAAAAAGTTTAAGTTAGCACACATTCTTCTAGTATTATGTGTTTATTAGTGATACATGCATCTATTTTATATATCTTAAACTTAACCGATTTGCCATAATCAAAAAGGGAAAGATTGTTAGCCCAATGATTATATCCTGTTTTTGAATATGGCTAATCAATTAAGTTTACCATAATAACATCACTAATATTCATGTAATCACTATCATGTTACTACTTTAACTTAGCATTGTCCTAATGTTATGTATTCAGTCATTTTGTTTTGTTTGCCTAACATGTATTTGTAGACATGCTGTAAGCATGATCAAACAAGATCAAACTAGGACATATGCAATAGAGAATTATTGATGGGCCAAAGACGGCGTTATACAAGAAGATTTCTCTGAACCGCCTAACGACATATCCGGGGCCTCGCATCGGGGGTTCTGCTGCCTGGTCAGCGGACAGGGGTCGAGGTCACTACACCAAAAAAGGCATTTAGGAGCAGTTTTTTTATGTATCTAATATTTTTAGGAACACATGATAATCGTTCCTAAAAGTGGCGTTGCAATATTTGGAACGGTTATAAAGCGTTTCAAAATTTAGTTTGGAACGGTTCTCAAACGTTCCTAAATTAGATTTTAGAACACACAAAATGTGTTTCTAAATTATTTTTTGGAACATTTGTGGAGTGTTTCTAAAATAAGATTTTGAAACACATACAATACATTCCTAAAGTACTTTTTGGAGTGCCTTTAAAACATTTATAAATGTCATTTTGAAACATTTGAATGCGTTCCTAAATATAATTTGTGACATTTTTTATATCGTTCTTGTGGCTACTTTGCAAACGTTTTATTAACGTTCCAACATATTTTTCTAATTTCACTTTTGTAGCCAATTTTTATTTTGAACCACAATTATAAAGATACATAATTGAACATCAAAATACATAATAAATTGTACAATATTTTTATACATTGTCTCAGTCAACAACCAAGAGGGATATTAAATAAACCAAACATGTCAACTTAATATAAATTAAACAACGAATAACATATCCCAAAAGTTGGATCTTTATAAAACATCATCAAAAGTATATTTAATGTCAAAGTTACAAATATTATATAAATTCTAGCTCGACCATAAAAGATAATCTGTTTACAAAATCTAGTTGTTCGAAAGATGATTCCACAAGTTGTTCTCCAACTGAATGATAAAGATTTGAATAGCAGCAACTGGCAACACCTACATACAACATTATGAAACAACTTTAAGTTAAAATCAGGATATTGGAGAATAAAAGACCAACCTAAATAAAAAATCTAAGATGAACAAGATAGACTAGATTCATGAAACTGGACAATAAGAGACTTCTATAATTCAATCGTACCAACAAAAAACAACTCAAAATAATATTATCATATGCCATTGGACCGGCTTACCATTCTTCAGTGTCGTTGTGAAATAATTTCTCCTTTGGCCTTGTGCAGATCCCAGATACCTCATCCATGTGGATCATTGCAGATTTTGACGAAGAACAAACCATTATTCCTTAATTTTCAATTTTTTGCACAAGTGGTGAGATCAATGAAAAGTTCTTGTTGAAACTAAGACTGTTGGAGCGGTCGAATAGACCACTGCAAAGCTGCACTGGTTGGACGGACCTATGACAAAATCAAACAAACGTAAGTCTTCTTTACGATGTGATGTTCGAAGTATAAGAATGCTTTTAACAAAACAATTCAAAGCAATAACAACAACAAATTGGAAATGCATACAACTCACATCGTAATATTTCTTTTTTCCCCTTTTATTTCATTGCAAGTATAAACTAGCATAACAACATGTTTTTAGCATAAGCACTGCAAGCTAATAAGAGTAAGAAATCAGCAGCTTCACCCCATACCTAAGACCAAAATAAATACCGCGTATCTTTGGATAATAATAATGTTGATAATCCTTTGTTGTTTTGGTAGGGAATCAAGTTCCGCATATAACAGTCCAATCATCAAACTTCATTTGATTTTATGACAGGTTCTCGATCCATTTTTCTTATTTCCTATCTCTTTTTCTTTTAATTTCCCCAATTTTTATTATTTAAACAATCATAAAGAAAGTACATTAAATTAGTGACCAATTGCCTTTCATTCAGTTCATATTCAATAATTGAGAAGAGAGGAAGTTGCACTACTCTCCATCACTTATTCCAGGGCCAATTGCTTTAAGTTTTTCTAAAGAGAACTTTTACAACATCGAAATAATATTGACTGACATCAAGGAAAATGTTGGCCAAAAAGAGCGATATAAGCTTCATGATTCATAGATTCTATGAGAATTGATAACATGAGTAGAAAGAAATAAAGATTGTAGAAGAATAGGCGAGTGCAGATAATAAAGATTGTAGCAATTATGTCTAGTCAAATAATTTGCCACTATTTTACCTGAGTTTTGCCTGCTAGCGATGCGTCGATTGCATCTTACTTGTTCTCGGAATGCCATAGACACTGGAAAGAAACTGGCAGTAGGCAAATGCTGTTATGTTCCAGATATCTTCTAAACTCTCCACCAATGCATGAATTTAAATTCTGCCTAAATATAGGACTACTCCAGAAAAGGAGATTGTTAGGATCAAAAGATACAAAGAAACGAAAAAGGAATTTCAGGCTGAGAAAAATAGCCATTGAATCAAGCAGAAAAAAATAAAAACCTTACAAATAATAGTAGAATTAGTACCATATAACACGAGGTTCTTGGGGGAGAACAGCAACACATATATTATACATCCTGAAATGGTTATTTGCAACAAAAATGATCAATACCTATTGATAATTGCTTCTAAGAATTTAGAGCTTTAGTCTCTATAAATAGTCCCCACCCCCACCCCCACCTCCTCCCTGCACTCCAACCCCAAATGAATAACCTGAACAAACTAGTAACAAGAAAAATTGTAAAAGAAAAAAGCAAAAATTTAAAATGTGGTGAGATCCCTTGCCCGGCACAGTGTCTTCTTCTCTCACGCCTCATTGGTACCTTCTTTGATGGAAGAACTCTTGTAAAAATAGGCCTGCATATTAGGAACTACACATAACAATTTTCAACGTCGTTCCCTTGTAAAAATAGGTGGTTTTTTTTTGGAGGGGGGGTTCTGGGATGCAAGTTTTTGCTCTAGTATGTCTTTTGTGGTATGCCTGCATATTACCAATCCTAAATATAAAAAGGGTTATAACTGCATAATTTTTACAATAAAACAGAACAAAAAATCAGATCCTTGGGCCTTATTTTGTGAAGGGCGTATCAAGTTATCTTTCCCCATGAAACACATGTCAACTGATACTTACAGTCTCTAATGCTGCGAATGAACCAAGAAATGAAACTATAATGTAACTTGTAATGTAACTTGCAATGAAACATTTCGAATATAGGTACACCTAGCAAGTATACTACAAACTCCGGCAGACACCGAGGAATCACATTAAAACTTTTCATGTCCTTATCTAAATATTGTGATGGGAGGATTGGATAATCATTGCTATGTCCACATAAGCTTGAATCATACTCTCCTCCTAAGTAATATATTTTGGCTTGAAGATGGTTCATGAATGCCATAGAAGAAGATAATAGAATATTTTTCCACTAATCTACAGTAGATTGGCTTTCAACTGGTAAGTATGAGTTTTAGGATAGACGAACTGTTATACAGGACTGTCTGTTTATGTAATACCACAAGGCCATGTAGCAACTTCTGTGTGGAAGCTTACGGACTGCATAATCCATCTAATATATATATATATATATATATATATATATATATATATATATTTTTAATTTTATATATATATATATATATATATATATATATATATATATATATATATATATATTTATATATATATATATATATATATATATATATAAAATGACACAAAAAGCTTCCACACAAAAAGCTCATATGTGACGTAAATATACTAAGTTATAGAAGAAAGATATTCTATAGTTACCCGTATTAGTATGCATTTTGGTGTGACAGATTCTGAGCAGATCATCCAAAATAGATTGAAAATGGAGATCCAAGAGCTCATTTGCAAAAGAAAGTTCATCCTGTGTAGGAATATGCCATTTAGGTGGAACACTGAGATTTACGTTCTTTCCATCCTCACAATTCTTTGAGCAACCCCAATCTTCTAATACCGAAGCAGCAGGATGAAATGATAAAGTCCTGATAATCAAGAAGATCATGTCATTCTAAATACCCATAACCCATTGACTGATTGAAGAGCATGTCAATTATAAAAAAGATATGAAGTCATACTTGTATTGTTTGGTTGGGTAATAAAGAACAAGGCTTCCAAGGAGAGATCGGAGAACATGATCACCGGCTCCATTGACCTACCATTAGGGAATATTTTAACATTTGCTTAGTTAAAAAGAAATTCTGACGAACTGTGAAGATTATGGAATTGAATTTACTATTCATCAACAAAAAAATCCTTCTATGAAGGGGCCTGAAAGGCAGATGCAATTGCTTCTTTCAGCTCGTCCTTGTAACGAAGTACGGCAGGACCCCAATAACTGATGGCCATAGCTAGTACTTTCAGATGGTACTCAACTGCTATTTCTAGAGCTGGAGAAATTGTAGCCTGCATATAGACAATTTTTGATATAGGGCATTCATGACGAATTAGAGTACATTTGGTATAGGAATAACCTTTGTTGAAAAGAATGCGTCATAAACTCTTCCACCAAAACATGAAACTGTTGTTCCTTCTAAAGAGGAGGTTATTTCCATTAAAATAAGCTTGATAAGATGGATACTTGCTGATTGCGGATCCGCATGGACATAAGCACAACAAAGAAGCCCAACCTTAGCAGTAGCAGGAAGTATATTTGAGTTGACAAATTTGGAAATTTTTTTCACTGACTGGAAATTTCAGAACAATGGCGATAAGAAACATAAATAGAACAGAAATGGTGATAACAAGAAGCAAATAAGAGTAATTAAACATATTGGCATTGTGTTATGATAACTGAAAACCTGATGAAATAAAGATTGGGACAATTTTCCAAGCAGGATTTTGAACACACAAAAATAGTACAGATTGTTCTCAACAAGAAAAGTCACTGATGTAGTCGAAGTTTGGAGACCATCATTCCTACAGGGTATATTATGTATGAAAATGTTCCACTGAGATGATATCCCAAGTTATGAATTTGGGAACATTAAAAGAGTAGAAATACAACCGACCCTGAGAATTTGAAATAAAGGCTTTGTTATTGGTGGTGGTGTTGTTCTTGATTACAAGAGTGGAAATAAAATCCAGGTATCATGATGCATCTACTCACATGACACTAGTTGGTTCCAGATGTTGAAGCAAGGAAAATAATTGACAGAAGAACTCGTCCAACCATTCCAAAAAATTGACAGTTTGCAGGAAAGTAAACCCATCATCATTGCCACCAACTGTAGCTAAATATACAAAAATAAACAATATCTTCAGATATATAAGCCGTTATCAGTACTAGCATGTGAAAACTCCCAATGACTTATATTGGAAAATATAGAGCCAATCAATTGCATGGTTACTAAGGTTTTGGGGGATCATTGGCATCCATACCAAGCAATGCATTGGACAGAGACTTACTAAAACATCCGTGAAAGCGTCAGTATTTACAAGATCCTTACTAAGTAGTGGAGCAGAAATAGAAAAAAAAGGAGAGCACGCCCCGCATAAGCCACTGATGTGACAACTATTTTCAACAATGTGTAGTTGTCAACTGTTCAGAAACAAGAAATTGAAGAACACTAAATTGATGGTAGAAACTGAAAAGAAACAAAAACAATATTCTCCATATTATTATTTACACCTCCCAAAGATACTTTTGATGAAAGATATTTGAGAAGAGAAACCATGAATATGTGAAGAATTTGGCATAAAAAGTTTATCAACTACAGAACATATAATGAGAAATACAATGTCAACTGATACTTACAGTCTCTAAGGCCAGTTGAAATCGAGATGCTACAAATGGAAGGAGCAAAGAGGGCTCCACATATGACAAAACAGAAGTTGCAACAGCGGCAGTTTCAGCTAGAGATTCATTTTTGCTATATTGTCCACGATCAATTAACTTCAGTACCACTTTGACAAAAAAAGCTCTTTTCGAGTTTTCTATAAAGAAATTAGCCTGTGTGTTATCTTTTGAGGAACTGAATGAATAATAGTTTTTTGTAAAATGATATGTTCCAGCAAACAATGAAGAGTAATAAATCATGCATCGATATAAATTGCATTTTTTACAATTGCTCATGTTGAAGGCACTTCTGAAAGCAAATTACCAAGTACCGCTCCAATGAGTTAGTCCAACGACCTCCATTAGAAGGATGGTAATATCTTAAAACAACAAATTATTAGCAAGCCAAAGCCACCATAACAATAAGCTGCATCATTAGATTCAAAACCGAAGACTGAACTGAAAGAAGCCAGAAGACTCACTGTTCTAGTAGATTTGCTAGCCTCTCAAAGTACTCTCGTGCCAAACACCAGGCCTTAAGAGGTATACCTGCAAAATGATGCATAACATAATAAAGATTCGTAAGGATCTGAAGGAAATGTAATCAAAATTCTCGGCATAAAAGAATTTTAGAATGAAACCTCACAATTGAATTTGCTATAGCCTTTGCAAGTGTGCCCATTTTGCTCGAAAATAGAAATCTTGTATTCCGGGGGACCTCCAAAGGGTAAGGGTAAGATCCACTTGAACTTGATATAGGGACCTGAGGTTAGCAAAACAATAACACTTTATGATAGAAATATCGAAGTTTGTAAAAATATCTTAGAGTTTGTACTGCCTTAATCAGATCATAAATTAAACTACACAGTGAATTATTATTGACCCATGTATCTTCAAACTTTCTTGGAATTCCGCTCATACTACCAATGCGAGGATAGTTAACTTTTCTCACCTCAAACATGTTCAGATATCGAGCAAAAAGTTATGACAAGAAACATTCCCAATCAATTGACTTGCAATGCTTTATACAACATGATAGGATAGATGCCCACTGAATATCCAAAATAGGCAATTTGGCAACGAGACCCACAGATCGAAGCACTGCCTAATCCAATTACTGGCAGCCAAAAGATTAAGAACATAAAGGCAGGATAGGAACATCACAAGGAAAAAGGTACAAAGTGCTTTAAATAAATAGTTCTTTAGTTAGAGAAATGAATAGTTGTTATAAGCACCTTGCGAAGTAACTTTGGTTCTCAGTGTTCACTGGAAGAAAAAGTCTAACAAATCCAGAAACTTCAAAGCACGAATTATGCCAAGGATTTTTCCATCAAAGCCCTACAAAATACATATGTTAAACATTTAAATCAAAACCAGGATTACAAAAGAAAAAGTAAAGAAGAATGACAATGGAAGATAACAATAACAAAGTCTTTATTCAAAATTTTGGGGTCGGCTGTTTGAGTCATTTTTATCATAAATCTATACCTTCAATTTATACACCCTAATTTACTGGGTCTGGGAATGATCCGCCAGACCAAGAGGTTGAAACCCTAGCTATCACAAATCATGCGATGAAACCCTAACCAATATATGCATAATCATAATCAAATCATTAGCGGAAGGGGAGTTGTGGTTGGGAAAAGAGAGAGAGAGAGAGAGAGAGAGAGAGAGAGAGAGAATGACTAACCAGCGAAGGAATGGAGGAGACTGCCAGTGCAGTGGGGAGTAGAGATCATGTATTTGCGGGCGATCGATCGAGGGAGAGGAGAAACAGAGGGAAGAAGGAAGGGGAAGCCAGAATAGATGAGAGAGAAAGTATTCCCTAGAACACTTTTCTTAAGTATCACGTGAGGAGTGGATGTTTGTTGAACCCAAATTAAAACATTCTTAGAGTGTTCCGCAAAATACATTATGAATTTATTTATAAAAAAAATAATTTTATGAACATTTAATCATTTTGGAATGGATATGATGTGTTCCAACACCTAGGAACACGTATATACCGTTTTAAATCCCAAAATGCTTAATGTTTCAATTTATCTATTTTGGTGTAGTGGGGGGCAGTGCCCCCCATGGGGGTTCGGGGGCAAAGCCACCGAAAGGTATTCAGATTTTCAGATCTGTTTATCTTTGGACGACCGCCGTCAAGTGAAAAAGGCGTCTTCATGTTTGTTCAAATATCTGAAGAAAGACGTCATCAAGGGCTCTTGGCTTTCCAATTTTATCAATGTATTTTTCATATTTATTGTGTCTAGGAATACGATGTAAACTGTATCGTACTGGCAAATAGGCTACCCAAGAAACGTTTTCAAAATGCCCTTTCATTTTGAAAACAAGCCCACTTACAAAAGCCCAAACTACTTCCTAACTGTTTGACTTTTTAAAAAGCCCAAAAACCAAATTGCAAAAACCCTGACATAACTCCAGGCGAATTCAGCCCGAGTTTGGCCGAAATTCGGCCAGAGTTCGGTTAGTTAATGTTGCTTTTTGAACTTGGTCTTTCCACAGTTACGGATCTAACCGAGATTTTCTCATAGTGTTCTGCCCGAATTCTGCCCGAATTCTGTCAGAATTCTGCCTTTGGAAAAACTATAAATAGGGAAGGATTTCGATCTTTTCAATTCACTCATACACTAATTCACTTTCATATCTCTTCTCTATAAGCCTACTACTTCTTCCAAAGTGTTCTGAGCTATTCATTTTCAAATCTCAAGCCAATTACAATCCTCTAGTCGATTTGCCAGTGTGGTACGGTCTAGAAGTTTCAGAGTGATTGTAATCACAGGCTTGATTGAAGATAGACACTTCACAATTGAAGTTGGTCGAGTACTTTGGATCAAAGCTCGCGTTGTAGAAGTTGCTAGAACTTCGGATGAAAACTTGTGGTGATTTTCCATAGTAGATTCAACTGGAAGCTAGAGTTCTTCCGACTGGACTAGTCCTCACAAGAGGAAAACCAGTATACATTATTGTGTTTGCGTTTGCTTTCTGATCTCTACTTTTCATTTACTTACTTGTGATATATTCTGTGATCTTGCTGCTAACATTTTTAATTAGCTAAATTTCGCTGCCTACTCTATTCACCCCCTCTAGAGTATTGTGCTTTACAACTCGTTCCTAAAATTGGTCCTACATTTATTACGCAGACATTTTCTAGTTTGAAAATAAATATAGTGATAGCTCCTATGTTTTGTGTTAAATATACGGACTATCCCTAAGTTTTATAATTTATGTAAAGAATTTTACACTGACCATCGTGCTTTAAAAAAATATAAAGGGCACGAGGTATCATTGTATTTATTTTTAAAATAGGAGAGGTCCGCTTAGTAAACACAAAACATAGAGGGTGTCAGTGTAAATAACCTTTTTTATAATAACACCCTTCAAAATTTTATTAGCAAATAATATTGTTAAATTATAATTTAATAAAATAGTACACTTTAGTTTCAGGTCATTTAAATTATATTATTGAACTTGTTTTACAATGAACCAATAACCAAACCGAACAAAAAAATATTATTGAATAAAAAAATATTACTGAAAAAAAACGAAGGTCCATTCTTTTTTGGATGTGAGGCCATTTCCTCCCACACAATTTTTTTTCCTTAGGGAAGTAAATCCCATTATCTTAGATTCGGAGACACCCCATTTTTGGTATGTTTCTTGTAACTTAAAATTTGATATTTTAACTTAATCTAATCTAATTTAAATTTAATTTAATTTCAAATTTGTTCTACTATTTAAAATTTAATATATTATCTAAATTTTAATTTAATGTATCATTTAAGCTTTAAATTTTAAGATATTATCTAACATTTAACCTATTATTTTGACTATATCATAATGTATATTTCTTCTATATATTAATCTAAAACTAATCTAAGACAAGGTTGTAGAAGCATGAAAAATATGGGGTTCATGCGGATTAGAAATTGCCGCATAGGTACTTTAGGCCAAACAGGTCCGCATGAAGGAAAGCCGCATGACTGGTTCAATGACATATGCAGCCCATCAACAAACAGCTGCAGAAGGAAGATATACGGCCAAGAGGAGCAGTTCGACTGATAAAGCTGACAAGTCCTGACAAAACTGACAAAAATGACAGTTCTGACACTTCGACAAAGAAAAAGATAAAACGTGAGACGTCGCCCAAAAGCAGGGTTCGTACGCCTTCATGCGGCTAGAAGAGTGTCATCTAAGTCGCAAGAACCTTATGCGGCTCAGACTTATGCGGCCCCAAAATCTCCAAACTTTATGCAGTCGAGAGTAACTGTAATCCAAGCCGCATGAGCTTTATGCGGCCAAAATACAGATCAAAGACTGAGAAAACTATGCAGCTCCCCGCAACAGGACACGTGGCAATCTGACCAAGTCCTTAACTTCCCAGATTTGCTGCAACAAAATCCCAACAAATCGACAGATGGCAGCCAAAGAGTGGGTCTTCGTGTGCTAATCAGCCATGTGGCCGCAAGCCGTCTATCCGGCTCAACATACATTCTATTATAAATAGCAGGGTGCCACACCCCTGCAAAAGGCTGGCAACCTTCAAGAAAAAAGCAATTTCTTCACGAGCTAAAGACTGCATCAGATAGTCCATGGAGTAAGGCAAAGTTGATAGCACTTTCCCGAGCCTCCACCGTCACCCCTCAGAATCAAAACTAAACAATTGTACTTAGATTCTTTCCTAGGATTTCTTTCTAGGCTTTCCTTTGTACAAGCGAGTTTACAATCAATTTCAGTGTTCTGTAATATCTGCCTTTGATTTTTTATGGCAAACACGATGGCGACTCTGCTGGGGACGTCTTTCTCTTCCGAAAAGAAGTTGGTGACGCAATCTGACGCGTCCAAGCTCGGCTCTACACAGCAGATGCTTGTGGTTCGTTTTGACCAACAAGCCTTCAAAGAATTGTTCTTTGAAGGGAGCGCCAGCCCGTCTCAGAAGCGAGCCAACCCAAAGAGGACTTGCAAGGCGTCGGTGCGTAAAACGGTTGCCCCCGACCAAGTTTTCGAAAAAGCTCCTTCGGCAGCCCAAGATGGTGACCAGAACTCTCCTGCGGCTTTGTTTTCGACCGCAGAGGACCCCACTGCACCCAAATCTAGCAAAAAAAATACTACGATACTGAGTTTTTGGGGGAACAAGGGAAATCCATGCGGACAAAGAAGAAGTCGCATAGAGGAGAACGACAGTCTGTCCATGCGGCAGCCAACTCTGGTCGGAGGAAGATGGACCATGCGGCAGCCAGCTTTAGCTGTAAGAAGATAGTCCATGCGATGACCAATCCTGGCCTCAGACAGGATGTCTCATGCGGCCCTGTCAGAAGCTCTGTGTTCGACCGCCTCTCATGCGGGCCCGACGCCATGCGGTCCACTAAGGATGCGGGCTGTATCAATCTGGACTCCTTTTACTATGCACCTTCGGGTGCTAAGTCAAAAAAGCCTTGGGCAGTGCGGGCCCGACCAGCCCAGTCAACTGTCCAACTTGCTGATTGTCAGCGGGCCTCGTTGACTGTTACACGGGCTCCTGACGAAAAGTTGTACAGAATCACCCGCGTTCGGTCCCCCAGGGCTAACGGACAGGGTGGGTCTTTAAAGTCTCCCTCTAAATATCCAGAGCAAGTGCTTTTACTAGCCACGGATCAGGGAGCAAACATGATGCCTAAGCACCCGTGCGCTAGGGATACCCGAGTTCACAAGTTTGGTGCAAAGGTAGAGCAGCTTCCTACCGACTTACGTGACGTGATTACTCACAAACGCAAGACGGCAGCGTCGGCATGCAATGAGTCCCTCTCGGGGCGTCGTTGCACCCAAGTCATCATCAACTGCTACTACGACAAATCAGTAGCACCTGAAGATCGACAGTCAGTTTTCCAGCGACTGCAGCAGATAGCACCTGTCTGACAACAACTCAAGAAACATGTGCAAATTCCAGGGGACGAGGAGTTTCCTTTCGCCTCCTGTAATTCAACTTAAAAGGTTCTTCCTGGCAAGGGAGAAAAGAAGACATGCTCTTCCAGGCCGGCCATCTCGGCCAGTATTGCAAGGAGACCCTCATCTGGGGGGTTCCCATCAACCACAGGGGGTGTCTATTTAGGCACTCTATCCAAAAAGAAGCTTCCGGCACCAGGGAGTGCACCTTCGGCCTCCTTGAGAGTAGATGAAGCTGGGGTAGCAGTCCCCTCAATGTATATGATAACCCGCAATGATTTCGAAGAGAAAGACGAAGACCTACTGGAACCACTTGAGTTGAAGTGCCTTCCAACCGACAACGGCTAGAAGTGCTGGAAGCCATGCTCCTGTCCTTGGTCAAGTCCGTGGACTAGATCAAAGCCGCCTTGCCAACTCAACCAGCGAGGACGCCCGAACAAACAAGCCTGGGACCCACAGTCAACGCGGACTCCAACCCGACCGCCCCTCCTTTGGGTGATGATCCCTTAGTGGCATCCGTTCCTTCAGCTGTAGATGAAGCCAAGGAGACAAAGAGGGAAGTCCAGGAGCTTTGGGCAATGTTCAATGCCCGAGACTCCTCTCGGGATCTCAGAATACGGCAACCATATCCCATTGTATGGAGAGACGTACCTTTTCTACCATGGTACATGTCGTTCCATATCGATTCTTATCATGGGAAAACCTCTGCTAGTCGGAACATGACTTACTTTGAAGTCATAACCGATCACTTGACGCATAGTGACGCCATCCTCACGCGATTATTCATCGGGGCATTGGAGGGGATCGTGTTCGACTGGTACCACAACCTTTCCGACAACTGCATTCACTCTTTTGATGGCTTCAAACACATGTTCCTGGAAAGATTTTACGAAGTGGGGCATGACGTAACGATGTCGTCTCTCATAGACGTCGTTCAGGGAGAAAGGGAGCTAACAAGGAACTACATCGAGCAGTTCCGCCAAACCGTAATAAGATTGCCCCCAAGGCAATCCCGAGAGCTCCTTGATTGAAATCTGCCAAAAGAAGCTGCTCCCTGCAATTAGCCTCTGGATGGGTGACGATCAGTTCAGGAATTTGATGACCTTCATCATAAGTGCTACCAACGCAGAGGCAAAATTGAAGAAGGCTCGCCATCTAGGATTACGTATCGCAGACGAAAAAGATAAGGGCAGACGTCCTGGGTCCACATCCAGTAATAGCAACAGTGGCGCCACCACCAACCGGGACAATAAGGGCAAATAGGCCATGGTCATTGATGCGACTCAGAAGCTCGAACAAAAACAGGCGGAAGGTCCGTAGCCCAAGGTCAATTACTCATTTGAAGATAGTCATGTCAAACCTATCTTCGATATGCTCTTGCAAGGGGGTAGGATCCAGCTCCCTCCACCAAGGCGTGAGCCCCAAGCAGCAGAAAAGGAGGATCCAAAGTATTGTCAATTCCACTGCTATGTCCATCACGCCACTCATGATTGTTTCCAATTGAAGCGGTACATTCAGAGTCTTATCGACTCCAAAGCTCTATCGATAGACTTTGAAGACGTTATCGTGGCGGCAAACATGGCGTCTATTTATTTCGGCGACTTCCCTCCAACAAGCACTCCAGACGGGGTCATATCTGTCCCTCGGGTAACGATGAAAGTTACTAATCTCTCACCCGTCCGGAGTCAAACATCTGGATTGGTACCTCTCACCACATCGCGAGGAGAGATCATGTGGGTGCATCCAGACTTGGTGCCCGAAGTTACCCAGGGGGTGTCATCTCCTACCAGCAAGAAAAAGGGCAGGAAGTCTAGATCTTGCCATACAATTTCAGCCGAGGCTGAGGAACCTGCAGTCATTGTTACCCGGTCTGGAGCACAAGTCCAGCTCGCACGAATAATTCAGCCGAAGATCATCAGCCGGCAACGTTGCCTCCCTCTGATGTTCTAAGGTCATCTCAGCCTCTATTGGCGGATAAGTCCAAAACAAAGGAAACCCGCTTCGACAGGCCACTCCGTAATGATGCACCTCAGGGACTGGAAAGACCTTACAACTTTGAAATGTTAGCACAATTGGCTAATATGCCAGTAAAGTTGTCGCTATACAAGCTCCTAAGGCTCTCCAGGTATATTCGTATCGCATTAAGCGAAGCACTCCAGAATGCTGACGCCTACTTAGCTCAGGTCAAGCCTCCAGGGAAAGACCCGCCAGCAGATTTACAGGGCGACGATAGCACAGATGCAATGCCCAACATCATATTCACTCCTCAGGACATGTTGATCAAGTCCAATTTGCATGATCGCCCCTTATACTACACTGGATACATAGGCGACATCAAGGTGGATCGAATGCATATCGACCCTGGTTCGTCAATAAGCATCATCCCAAAAAGCCTGCTCCAACTTCTTGGCATCCCTATGCATCGGCTAGTAGCAACCAACACTGCCATTAGCGGTTTTAACTCGGAAAAAAGCTATCCCCTTGGGAAGATCCGGTTGAAGTGCCAGATTGGTGGCTTGAAGACGGAAGTTACCTGCTACGTTATAGATGCAGACACCTCCTACAACATCCTCCTGGGACATCCGTGGATACATGACTATATGATCGTGCCATCCACCCTTCACTAGTGTTTCAAGTATGTCAGTAACTACGGTTTCGTGAAGACTGAATTCGTCGACATTGATCCCTTCAAAGGGGTTGAATCTTATTACTCTTCGGAGGCTTATCTATATGACGAATCTAGAAAACATATAACTGACGAGCTGGAAGCCATCACAGGGCCAGAAAAACCTATTAGAATTCGTCTCCAAGCCCGCAAACCGGGCAGGGCCGTACCCCTTGTCGCAACCTTGCATAAAGAGGTGCTCGTTTCTCCTGTCACACCTACGCAGTTGGAACCAATGGTCATCCGTCTCCCGAGATCCAGCCAGAAGCCAAAACCTGTCATAGGACCAATGTTGATCCGGCTGCCAAAGCCCAATCAAAGGCAACAGGAAGATGCAAGGCCCTTTGTAACACCGATGGTAGTCCGATTGCCAAAATCTACTACAAGGCGACCGGAAGACACAAAGTCCCTTGCTGAGCCCATTGACATCCGTCTTCCCAAGACGAACTAGCCACCAAGTGTCGATCCAATACTCTCAGGCCAATCAATACCTCAAGCGGAACCCTTGGTGGTTAAGTTGCCCAAGATAGCATCCCGACCTCTAAGCTCGCAGGGGGTAGCCAAGGAGGACGAAGAACTCGCCAAATACGTGGTTACACAAGTGGATAGCCCCTCTCCTGATGATGTAATCCCTGTGGATAAAATTTCTTATTTTATCAATAAGAGGCTGCCGTTAGACTATTCTGAGTATGATAAGCCTAATCTAACGTATGTCGTACGGGACTGTCTAGACGTTAGCCTGCACACACGGGTGACAACCGTCCATACCCCAAATTGACTTGCTCCCATAAAAGGTAATTACTTTCCGGTCCCAGACAGAAGAGAATGGGATCACACAATCATCTTTGGCCGAAAAGAAGGTCCTCAATCTTTTACGCCACAAGAGTCCGACCTCGGACCCGACGCTGGAAGGCTACCGCTCTACTTGTATAGTCCTCAAGCCAAATACTTCATACAAAAGTAGGGGTACGACATGGAGGCTACCCCGGGTCTAAATTATGGTAGTGGTCGACGATTGCCTCTACAGCCGTCGGTACCGGCAGGAAAACCTCAGGATCATTATCACAAATCCAGACGCGGTCTCGGATATGTTACTCCACCAACAACGTCCGAAAGTTCTGATGAAGAATGCGAGTGGCGCTCTCATTCGTCCAAGTCACCCATTTACGACTCCGATAGCAGTATTGGAGATATATTCAGACAGATATTATCTGCCAATATGACATCCGCTAATATCGCAGAGGAAGATGAAGACCTGCTTGAACCACTTGAGTTGGAGCCGTGGGTCCAGCAACTAGATGCACAATGAAAGAAATGCTTTGAACTTTGTGATCCTCCCACTGAAGATGACGTTATACAAGTTAACCTCGATGATGAATCCTCGCCAAAGCCAATCTTCGTCAATAAAAGTCTGACAGACGACAAACGGGAGTCGTTGTTACAACTCGTCAGAGAATACATCGATGTCTTTGCTTGGAGCTATGAAGGCATGCTAGGGCTAAACCCCGAGATTGCACTCCATAAGCTCAATATTTATCCGGACGCAAAACTAGTCAAGCAACAGCAGCGGTAATTTTGTCCAAACATCATGAATTCTATCGAAGCAAAAGTGAACAAGCTTATAGCTAGCGGGTGAAGAGCAGCACCCAGACTGGGTAGCCAACGTAGTGCCAGTCATCAAGAAGAATGGGAAAATCCGAATCTGTATCGATTTCCGCAACCTGAATGCGGCATGCCCTAAGGATGAATTTCCTCTTCCAATCACCGATATAATGATCGATAATATGTGTGGCTTCGAGCGCATGTCCTTTATGGATGGCTTTTCACGATACAATCAAATCAAGATGTCTCCTAATGATGAGAAGCATACATCATTCCGAACGCCGATCGGCGTATATTGTTATACGGTCATGCCCTTTGGCCTGAAGAACTCCGGTCCTACATATCAACGGGCTATGAGTGTCATCTTCAGAGATCATTTGCGCAAGATGATGGAGTGTTACATTGACGACATCGTCGTTAAGAGTCGCTCCAAAAAATAATTACTTACATGATTTGAGAACAGTGTTCGACCTTATACGAGCACACAACCTGAAGATGAATCCTACCAAGTCTTTCCTGGGGGTGTCCAGCGGAAAGTTCTTGGGCTTCGTCACTACTTTTCGGGGCATTCACATAGATCCCGACAAAACAAAAGCAATCCTGGAGATGAATCCACCAAAGAACCTCTGCGAACTCTACGACCTTCAGGGAAGACTAGCCTATATCAGGAGATTTATATCTAACCTCTCAGGGCGATGTTAACCCTTCACTCAACTCATGAGGAAAGGTGTCTCTTTTGTATGGAACGAGGAATATCAGCATGCCTTCGATCATATTAAGGAGTGCCTGATGAATCCGCCAGTTCTGGTAGCCCCGGTCGCCGAAAAGCCCTTCATGCTCTATGTACGGGCGATGGAACACTCCCTCGGTACTCTGCTAGCACAGAATAATGATGCGGGACATGAACAAGCCATTTACTATCTCAGCCGGATGATGGTAGGACCGAAATATAGGTACATCGCTGTGGAGAAGGAGTGCCTTGCTCTAGCGTTCGCCATTCAGAAAATACGACACTATATGACAGGGCAGACCATCCATGTTGTTTCACGAGTTAATCCTCTCAGGATTCTCATGACCAAGCCAGGCGCACTCAGTTCTTTTCTGGCCACCTGGGCGATACTATTATCCCTATACGATATGGTTTTTGTTCCACAGAAGGCTATCAAAGGTCAAGCCCTGGCTGACTTCTTAGCAGCCCATCCAGGCTCAGAAACAGCCAAAATTTATGAAGAAATTCCTGATGAAGTCGTCGCTTCGTGTGAGCACCCTGAATTCCGGGTTGATTTTTTTATTTTATTTTATTTTCTGATTGATTGGTTTTGATAAATAATTTATTCTGTTATTTTTTTCCTTAAGTGTGCTTTTTCGTGCCTTTGATATTTGGAGTGTCAGGGATGTTCAACTCTGGAAATCTTCTTCACGAGTTTTGGAGTGGACAGGATTACCTTCATGATGGTATATAGTGTCCCACTCAAACTTGTTCCCTTGTGCTCTTTTTGCTTCGCAGAACTTCTGGTCGAATTAGACCATTTGATCATTAATTAATTTTCCCACTCTTTTCTTTGATCATTATTAGTACGTTACCGTGACTTTTAATTTGGGAGCGCAAGACCAGTCAGTTTCTTGAAACCAACTTCTCGTGCATGATCTACTCGAGACGCTCGTCACCCATGACCTTCGTGTCCCACTCAGACACGTTATTTTGTGCTCCATTTGCTTCACACAACTTTTTCGACATGTGATCCGATTTTATTTTATCCTATGGTGTCACCTTTATCTTCCAACTTGATTTGTGGGTCCCCTATCGACCAAAACCTGTCAGCCCCAATTATGGACATGGCCCACATTGAGCCTACTATCCGCCTACCACTTATGTCTCATTTATTGGAATCCCCATGTGCTATTTATTTACCTATGATCATCAACACCTAATTTTAATTTGATTATTGCATAATGTCTGATTTTGACCCAATCTGTCTCCACCGAGTCCAGCTCAGCTCCATGTTACTCTCCATCATAACACCCTCATATTTTCTTGCCCAAAAATATCTAGCACACTTCTACCTATTTTTCTATATTTAATAGAAATTTTTGTTGATTTTAATCCATTGGAATTACCTATTTTTCCCTATGTTCAATACTAGCCATTGGATAACCTAATTAAATCCTCACCACCTATTTCCCTCACTTTCACCCACAGCCAACATAGGCCGGCCCTAACTCCCAAACTACTTTTTCTCTCTCTCTCTTCCTCCCTCTCATTAATTTCACTCATCATCTCTCTCTCTCTCTCTCTCTCTTCCTTTCTATTATTTTTTCCCCAACAAAAACAACAACACCAACACCAGCATCATACAACCTGGCCGAGCCCGACCTCCCCTCCTCCTGGCCGAGCTCGGCCAGCCTCGCCGTGGCCGGCCACCCTGGTCGGCCGAACAGCCCCGGCCTACTCTCCTCCTCCTTCCCTCCTCCTCTCCATCATAACAACCACCCGCACCACCTATCACAACCACACCACCACCATCATCATCCAAGCCAAGCCACCACCACGACCTCCACCTTTGTCTGGCCGCGAGCCCCCACCGTTGCCGGCCTGGCCGAGCACGGTCGCGCCGCCCTGCGCACCGCCGTGCACGCTGAATGAACAGCAGCTGCGGCAGCAGATGCCGGCCGCGCGCGCGCGCGTATACAGCGCTGGCCTTCGCCGCGCCGGTCGCCGTGGCTCCGACGACCCCCCCCGTGGGTGCGCCCCACTCCGGCGAGTTCTCCCCTGGCGGCTACCGTCCTCCGGGACGCGCCGTCGAGACGATTCGTGCGTTTCGCACGAGGTTCCGTCGTGACGCGCGCGGAATCAATTCCATTTTGGCGCTCCGTCGCAGCGACTTCGCACACGTTTTCTCGGGAATCCGACCGTTGGATCGGCGATTTCTTTGCTTCGTCACAATCTCGGTATATCCACCTTCATCCCTGTCAATATTCGTCCGTTAATTTTATCGTTTGATACATCAAAATCGGCCACCAAGTTGACCGTTTAAATTGTATTAAATTTGGACAGTTTTGCGGGGCCAACTTTGTCAGCTTGTATCTCGTCCACCACAGTTCTGTTTGGTGTGCTACCAGTTCCTGTGCGAAGCTGGTATAACTCTCTTACTATCCCTCCAGTTTTGTTTCATTGTGAGCTTGTTTGATTGGTTGAATTCGACGCCAAAGTTGGCCGTCCGAATTCGTAATTTCCAACTTGTAAAATTTTATTTTTGAACACGGGACTCCAAATTTCATTTCTGACACCACCATTACACTCGTGGCATCGTTTTGGCATATTTTCATACAAAATTTGTTAGATTTGGAGAACGTGGGCCCTGACACGTTTTTCGGTGCAAAATAGGTCCCACATTCTGGGTCAACGGGACTTTTTGATGCCGGCTCATCGGAATCCGATTTCGGATATACCGTTGAGTTCGCATCGTCATTCTGGACTCGTTGACATATAATTTGCTAGGTTTTGGTGGACATTGGATCCGGCACGCATTTCGGTGCAAGTCAGATACCAATATCCGGGTCAATGGGTCATTTTGAGATCGGCTCATCGGAATCCAATTCCGGAGATACCGTTGAGTTCGTATCATCATTTTGGACTCGTTGATAGGTAGTTTGCTGAGTTTTGAGAACATTGGCTCCGGCACGCATTTCCGTGCAAACCGGAATTCCAAGTTCTGGTCAACAGACCAAATTGAGATCGGATCAACGGAATCCAATTCTGGAGATACCGTTGGGTTCGTATCGTCATTCTGGTTTCGTGGACATATTATTTGTTATATTTTGTAGACTTATTTTCTTGCACGTTTTTCGGTGCAAAACGGCTCCGACACGGACACTATTTTGACCCGAAATTACCTTTTTGCCCTTGTGTCCAAATTGGACCGATGGGTAGGCTATCCTAGCTAATTTGACCATTTTGAACACGTTGGCGATGTCTATTTTATCGTCCGACAATGTTTGTTGATAATTTCTCTGAGTTTAACCATTTTATAATTAATTAATAATTAATTCTTATAATGTTCGTATTTCGGGATTAGTACAACGAAACTGAGATCAGTCAATTCCAGTGATCTCACATCGCTGAAATTGATAAGTTGGACACGTGGATCACTATAATAAGATTATCAACTTTACCATTGATCATCTGGTCTCGATTTGCGTATCGTAAGTTTCGACGTACAAATAACGAAGTACACTTTATATTAGACTAGAATTGACCATGTTTGACCAGAGTTGACCAGTTGACCCAAAGTCAACTATAAGTCAACACATGACCTAGTTTGACTAGATTATTGACCGGAGTCGACCTAGAGTTGTTTTGACTTAAAAGAACCTAGGATAATATAGATGGCTAGTAGAGTTTCATTTATTTCAACTTGAACACCTTGTAACCTATGTTGCTTTAAATAGGACTCTGTGGCTTCAGTTGGACCCCCCTATACTTATCAGCTGTTCAGGTTATCAGGCGAGTACATTCTCTGATCATTTCATATCCTGCTTAGAATTATATTCCTGCTTTAGATTACTATACTTGATGCTGTCATGACATTATCACGGATTAGTACTATACGGATCTCTTCATGCGATGTTATCCCCCTCGGGAGCATCGGGTATATTGTGTCATATGCGTTTCACTTTCATCATGTACTTCTGTGCTTTCACCATACATGTACACTCTTGTGAATCTTGTACTTTCATGTTCACAGAGCCTTCATGTATACTATCATGTGCACCCTTTCAAGAGCCCCATGTGATATCATGTACAATAACATAACCTGTTTAGATCCTTGTGTATTGATTGGGGAAAAAGGAGGAGTGATAGTAGTCATGTGAACAATTCCATAGTAGTGTAGATCATGTAAAACTCTTTAGTGTAGATCATGTACAAATCTGTCATGTTCACATGTTCTATCCTGTACTCTACATCACTAGCCACTGTTAGTTCTCTATTTATAGTAGATATTTCTATTACAGTTATCTCTCTGTTTACATACTGTATTTCTTCAGATCCTGTATCTTACTTTACTGCATGATTATATTTTCTAACCTGCTATGATTTGTTGAGATGTATTGTGCTCGCTCCTGTCCTGACTGGACCTATTGATAAATTTTACAGTTAGCCTGGGATTGCCTGCTAGCCTAGAGGAGACACAGTAGAGGTTGTTTAGATAGTTATTTCATTTTGTCTGGAGTTGTATTTACTTTGTGGATTACTGTATTTGAGTTTTGAGATGTATTGTGCTCGCTCCTGTCCTGAGTGGACCTGTTGATAAATTTTACAGATAGCCTGGAATTGCCTGCTAGCCTAGAGGAGACACAGTAGAGGTTGTTTAGATAGTTATTTTATTTTATCTGGAGTTGTATTTACTTTGTTGATTACTGTATTTGAGTTTTGAGATGTATTTCTGGGTTTATGTATCTTAGACACTTAGACTTCTATCTCCTGTATCTCTTTTGGATTTCATGTTTTATCTATCTTTATCATGCTCTACCTTAGATGTGATTGAGACTGTATCTGCTATGTCACCCCCATTCGGGGAGTATAAACTGCTTAGCATTATATGTTAGATGTTGTGACCTAGGACAGCGTTCTACCGCCGACACTGCGGCGTAGGCTGGACGTCGTTACGTTCTCGTACCCTAACAGTGGGTACGGGTCGTGACACGTTTTTTAGTGGTGGCCCATGCAGGTCGAGTTTATGTAGTGGTATTCGAACTAGAGTACCACTACAGCCTGCAGTAGGAATAGGATATATTTTTTTTGAAGATACTCAATCACAATTAGGATCCCTTGAGAGATTTCTGGGACGACCCTTGAGAATCTTGTTTAACTCCGATTTGAAAACTCTTTTTCCTTGATTTGATTTATCTTTACTTTCTGTTGTTTAATTTGATTTTGATGTATTATTATTGAATTTGAGTTTGTATTTATTGATTTTGATGAAGATTGTGGAATTTTGAATCTTGATGTTAGCTGTAGCATCCGAGTTTGTAGTTATATGATTTGAAGGATTTTGTTCATTTCTGAATTTTGATGTTCGTTGATAAATTTGATTTTTTTGGTATTCAAATTGTTGATTTAATTTAATTTTTGGCAAGATGAAATTATATGGGCTAGGTCATCTAAGTTATGGAAATCTAGTCTTCTATAGTCACATTAGCCAGCATGATGAGGACATATAGTCTGATTTTGGATATATTTCTCGGGTGTGGGAATTTAAGATTTTTGCAGCCAAGCTAGCGGCATCGCGAAAATATTAAATACCATGATTCTAGAGGTATGTGCATAAGTCAAGGACTCTGTGATTATCGTAGCCTTGCTCACTAGTATGACGAGAATTTAGAGTACCATGATTTTGGATAGACGCATATGATTATCAGATTGTACTTTAAATATTTTTGAACATATTTTCTCTAATTTTGTTTCAGTCATTCAAAAAAAAAAGAATTATTATTTGTTTGTTTTGTTTAGTTTCTTATTATTTAACTTAGGAGTAGGTTTAGATGTTTTTATATATAAACCTTTGTGTAACTTCTTGCTATAGTTCTTCATAATACAAGGAATCAATGATTTTGTTAGACCTTATCTTGGATTTGATATTTTAGCTCTGGGTTTCAAAATGGTTCTTCTTTAAACAGATAAGCAAACAGATTTTATCGTTATTTCTTTCTTGCTATTATTCTTGTATTAGATAATAATAAATTGTCTTGATTACACCAATCATCTACTTTGCAACCTTGGTAGGAATCTAATTGTTGGACTTAGCGTAGAATTAAATTTTATATTGGGACATGAGAATATATATATGAATATATATAGTGGACACTTTCCTGACACTTATGCATGCTACACTTGATTTCCACCTATCTAAATACATATTAATATGTTGTTGATGTTAAATTGTCAAAACCCCAATATTCTGATATAGTACAGTATCAGAGACTGGTTCTCTGCTTTTCTATGTTTAAATTTGTAATTTAAATATAAATTTCATGTTATTAGTTATGTTTACATCACTGCACATGTATGTTATACATAGGGTTTGAATTCAAATTTTTTTTTTTTGGTTGAGTTTTGTGTTTGAATTTGTCCAATCTGAGACTGTATACATATTAACCCTTAATACTGAATTCCAAATATTTAGTTCAAATTGCTGTTTTATTTTTTCTTAAATGTAATATTTTGAGCTATATACCTTTTGGTAAGTAGGGATATAAATTTAGGTTTCATATTCTTACATGATAGGTTGTGATAAACATTGAGTTGGTTTCGATATTCGAAATTCTCCAAAATCCTGAAAACTGAATACATGTTAACATTTTTACAATGATTTCAAATATTTAGTTCAATTTCAGATTTAAT
The DNA here is from genome assembly GCA_029216955.1 of Iris pallida. Classification (NCBI taxonomy): domain Eukaryota; kingdom Viridiplantae; phylum Streptophyta; class Magnoliopsida; order Asparagales; family Iridaceae; genus Iris; species Iris pallida. Next base: position 13,151,147 of record JANAVB010021800.1, on the reverse strand, counting down.
ATGTAATATTGAACTGTATGCGTAGATAAATGTATGGATTGTATGTTAGGGTTTTATTTATATCATGTTAGGATATATTGGGAGCGTTGAGATTGGTTGTGATGTTTCAAAACCCTAAAATTTGAGACTGCATTATGTTAATATTTCACCGCTTTAAATGTTAGCTTATTTTCAGACTTTGCATGTAAATGCTGAACTAAAACTAGATTTAACCTTTCAATACTAAGCTATAACCCTGTACAAGGACACACACACCCTAACTTAGTATACACTGTCATGTATCATAACCCTTCCTCTCTAAGTTATGTTCATATATCTATATAGATATATATAGAGTTTATGCATACATGTTATAACGTATATAGATACATAACTAAATCTCTACCTTTTTATATAAATATATGGTTAGCCATGCATGTTATGATTAAATAGGTTGCGTATTATAGATTGTTTAACCAATATGCCATGAGTAGTGTAACGGGATAGCTATTGTTTGAAACCCAAATCCTCATATACAATTTTATGTATATTTCACGTACACACACGCCTACTATCTAACCATATGAACATGTCCTCATACACATAATGCTAGCTTTTTCCCCTCTAACGCTCTCAATATATATTGTGATTGGATTTCAATGCAAGTGATTTTCAATTCCTTAATTTTTGAATTTGATTTTTCTGTACCCTTTATAGATAATGGGTAGTTGCCTTTATTTTATTTTGATAAGTACCAGTTTTCATATAGGATGGTAGACTGCCTTACAGTTTTGATGGTTTGTTGTTTCTGTAACTTCTCTAGTTTAGCACCCTAGATTGCTTGTGTGTTTTGATACCCTATGACCGTTTTGGTATTAGCACGACTAGTATACCTAGATGAGACTTTCACTACCACCGTATGCCATGACCCTGTATGTCGACCTTTTGATCACATGATTTATTTTAATCTGGGACTTTGATTGTGGGGGTTTGACCTAGAGGGAGTATGGACATTTTAATTTCGAGGACAAAATTTTTATAAGGTGGGTAGGATGTGAGCACCCTGAATTCCGGGTTGATTTTTTTTTATTTTATTTTATTTTCTGATTGATTGGTTTTGATAAATAATTTATTCTGTTATTTTTTTTCTTAAGTGTGCTTTTCCGTGCCTTTGATATTTGGAGTTTCAGGGATGTTCAACTCTGGAAATCTTCTTCACGAGTTTTGGAGTGGGCAAGATTACCTTCATGATGGTATATAGTGTCCCACTCAAACTTGTTCCCTTGTGCTCTTTTTGCTTCGCAGAACTTCTGGTCGAATTAGACCATTTGATCATTAATTAATTTTCCCACTCTTTTTCTTGATCATTATTAGCACGTTACCGTGACTTTTAATTTGGGAGCGCAAGACCAGTCAGTTTCTTGAAACCAACTTCTCATGCATGATCTACTCGAGACGCTCGTCACCCATGACCTTCGTGTCCCACTCAGACACGTTATTTTGTGCTCCATTTGCTTCACACAACTTTCCCGACACGTGATCCGATTTTATTTCACCCCACGGTGTCACCTTTATCTTCCAACTTGATTTGTGGGTCCCCTGTCGACCAAAACCTGTCATCCCCAATTATGGACATGGCCCACATTGAGCCTACTATCCGCCTTCCACTTGTGTCCCATTTATTGGAATCCCCATGTGCTACTTATTTACCTATGATCATCAACACCTAATTTTAATTCGATTATTGCATAATGTCTGATTTTGACCCAATCCGGCTCCAACGAGTCCAGCCCAGCTCCATGTTACTCTCTATCATAACACCCTCATATTTTCTTGCCCAAAAATATCTAGCACTCTTCTACCTATTTTTCTATATTTAACAGAAATTTCTGTTGATTTTAATCCATTAGAATTACCTATTTTTCCCTATGTTCAATCCTAGCCATTGGATAACCTAATTAAATCCTCACCACCTATTTTCGTCACTTTCACCCACAGCCAACATAGGCCGGCCCTAACTCCCAAACTACTTTTTCTCTCTCTCTTCCTCCCTCTCATTAATTTTACTCATCATCTCTCTCTCTCTTCCTTTCTATTATTTTTTTTCCCAAACAAAAACAACAACACCAACACCAGCATCATGCAACCTGGCCGAGCCCGACCTCCCCTCCTCCTCGCCGAGCTTGGCCAGCCTCGCCGTGGCCGGCCACCCTGGTCGGCCGAACAGCCCCGGCCTACTCTCCTCCTCCTTCCCTCCTCCTCTCCATCATAACAACCACCCGCACCACCTATCACAACCGCACCACCACCATCATCATCCAAGCCAAGCAACCACCACGACCTCCACCTTCGTCTGGCCGTGAGCCCCCTCCGTCGCCGGCCTGGCCGAGCACGGCCGCGCCGCCTAGCGCACCGCCGCGCACGCTGAATGAACAGCAGCTGCGGCAGCAGATGCCGGCCGCGCGCGCGCACGTACAGCGCTGGCCGCCGCCGCGCCGGTCGCCGTAGCTCCGGCGACCCCCCTCCCCCCCGTGGGTGTGCCCCACTCCGGCGAGTTCCCCCCTGGCGGCCACCGTCCTCCGGGACGCGCCGTCGAGACGATTCGTGCGCTTCGCACGAGGTTCCGTCGTGACGCGCGCGGAATCAATTCCATTTTTGTGCTCCATCGCAGCGAATTCGCATGCGTTTTTCCGAGAATCCGACCGTTGGATTGGCAATTTCTTTGCTCCGTCACAATCTCGGTATATCCACCTTCATCCCTGTCAATTTTTGTCCGTTAATTTTATCGTTTGATAGATCAAAACCGGCCACCAAGTTGACCGTTTAAATTGTATTAAATTTGGACAGTTTCACGGGGCCAACTTCGTCAGCTTGTATCTCCTCCACCGCAGCTCCGTTTGGCATTCTACCAGTTCCTGTGCGAAGCTGGTATAACCCTCTTACTACCCCTCCAGTTTTGTTTCATTGTAAGCTTGTTTGATTGGTTGAATTCGACGCCAAAGTTGGCCGTCCGAATTCGTAATTTCAAACTTGTAAAATTCCATTTTTGAACACGGGACTCCAGATTTCATTTCTGACACCACCATTAGACTCGTGGCGTCGTTTTGGCATGTTTTCATATAAAATTTGTTAGATTTGGAGAACGTGGGCCCTGGCGCATTTTTTGGTGCAAAGTGGATCCCACATTCTGGGTCAACGGGACTTTTTGACGCCGGCTCATCGGAATCCAATTTCGGATATACCGTTGAGTTCGTATCGTCATTCTGGACTCGTTGATATATAATTTGCTAGGTTTTGGTGGACATTGGATCCGGCACGTATTTCGGTACAAGTCAGATACCAATATCCGGGTCAACGGGTCATTTTGAGATCGGCTCATCGGAATCCAATTCTGGAGATACCGTTGAGTTTGTATCATTATTCTGGACTTGTTGACAGGTAGTTTGCTGAGATTGGAGAACATTGGCTCCGACACGCATTTCCGTGCAAACCGGAATTCCAAGTTCTGGTCAACGAACTAAATTGAGATCGGGTCAACGGAATCCAATTCTGGAGTTACCGTTGGGTTCGTATCGTCATTCTGGTTTCGTAGACATATAATTTGTTATATTTTGTGGACTTATTTTTTTACACATTTTTCGGTGCAAAACGGCTCTGACACGGACACTATTTTGACCCGAAATTACCTTTTTGCCCTTGTGTCCAAATTGGACCGATGGATAGGCTATCCTAGCTAATTTGACCATTCTGGACACGTTGGCGATGTCTATTTTATCGTCCGACAATGTTTGTTGATAATTTCTCTGAGTTTAACCTTTTTATAATTAATTAATAATTAATTCTTATAATGTTCGTATTTCGGGATTAGTACAACGAAACTGAGATCAGTCAATTCCAGTGATCTCACATCGCTGAAATTGACAAGTTGGACATGTGGATCACTATAATAAGATTATCAACTTTACCGTTGATTATCTTGTCTCGATTTGCGTGTCGTAAGTTTCGACGTACAAATAACGAAGTACACTTTATATTAGACTAGAATTGACCCTGTTTGACCAGAGTTGACCAGTTGACCCAAAGTCAACTGTAAGTCAACACTTGACCTAGTTTGACTAGATTATTGACCGGAGTCGTCCTAGAGTTGTTTTGACTTAAAAGAACCTAGGATAATATAGATGGCTAGTAGAGTTTTATTTATTTTAACTTGAACACCTTGTAACCTGTGTTGCTTTAAATAGGACTCTATGGCTTCAGTTGGACCCCCTATACTTATCAGCTATTCAGGTTATCAGGCGAGTACATTCTCTGATCATTTTATATCCTGCTTAGAATTATATTCCTGCTCTAGATTACTATGCTTAATGCTGTCACAATATTATCACGGATTAGTACTATACAGATCTCTTCATGCGATGTTATCCCCCTCAGGAGCATCGGGTACATTGTGTCATGTGCATTTCACTTTCATCATGTACTCCTGTGCTTTCACCATACATGTACACTCTTGTGAATCTTGTACTCTAATGTTCACAGAGCCTTCATGTATACTATCATGTGCACCCTTTCAAGGGCCCCATGTGATATCATGTACAATAACATAACCTGTTTAGATCCTTATGTATTGATTGGGGAAAAAGGGGGAGTGCTAGTAGTTATGTGAACAATTCCATAGTAGTGTAGATCATGTACAACTCTTTAGTGTAGATCATGTACAAATCTATCCTGTTCACATGTGCTATCCTGTACTCTACATCACTAGCCACTGTTAGTTCTCTATTTATAGTAGATATTTCTATTACAGTTCTCTCTCTATTTACATACTGTATTTCTTCAGATCCTGTATCTTACTTTACTGTATGATTATATTTTCTAACATGCTATGATTTGTTGAGATGTATTGTGCTCGCTCCTGTCCTGACTGGACCTGTTGATAAATTTTACAGATAGCCTGGGATTGCCTGCTAGCCTAGAGGAGACACAGGTTTAGATAGTTATTTCATTTTGTCTGGAGTTGTATTTACTTTGTGGATTACTGTATTTGATTTTTGAGATGTATTGTGCTCTCTCCTGTTCTGACTGGACCTGTTGATAAATTTTACAGATAGCCTGGGATTGCCTGCTAGCCTATAGGAGACACAGTAGAGGTTATTTAGATAGTTATTTTATTTTGTCTGGAGTTGTATTTACTTTGTGGATTACTGTATTTGAGTTTTGAGATGTATTTCTGGATTTATGTATCTTAGACACTTAGACTTCTATCTCATGTATCTCTTTTGGATTTCATGTTTTATCTATCTTTATCATGCTCTATCTTAGATGTGATTGAGACTGTATCTGCTATGTCACCCCCATTCGGGGAGTATAAACTGCTTAGCATTATATGTTAGATGTTGTGACCTAGGACAGCGTTCTACCGCCGACACTGCGGCGTAGGCTGGGCGTCGTTACGTTCTCGTACCCTAACAGTGGGTGCGGGTCGGGACACTTCGAACATGACTTCGCACGATGCTATTTGGCGAATATTCTTCGATGATGCTTCAAGAATGGGGCCACAAGGTAATATCGTCGCGGGAGTCAGGGTGGTATTAATTTCTCCCTCTGGACTAGTAGTCAATCGGGCATATTCTCTTACAGAACCCTGTTCGAAAAACGTAGCCGAATATAATGCTCTAGTCATCGGGCTCCAACTCGCAAAAGAAGTGGGGATCAGATACCTGGAAGCATATGGTGACTCGCAGTTGGTTGTTAACCAAATTTGAGGTTCATACGAGGTTCGCAACGAGGACCTGATTCCTTATTATGAGACAGCAATTACCATCACTACAACCTTTGAGGGGTTCTTTATAGAGCACGTTCCTAGGCTTCAAAATATCGAAGTCGATGCCCTAGCAGGTCTCGCCGCTTCCTTGGCACTTCCAAATGACATTTATCATCTGGTCGACATAATAGGCCATGAACTGGTCTGCCCCAGGAACAATCTTCAACTGGGTATGAGTTACTCCGTCCAGATAACCAACGACATACAGGACTGGAGATGCCTGCTCATCGACTTTGCAGTCTATGGAATTCTGCTAGAGAATATGAAGAAAGCAACCTCAATCAGAAGACGCTCCCTCAGATTCTTCTACGATACGGAGACGAAAATGTTATATCGACGATCTTACGATGGGCTACTACTAAGATGCCTGTCAAATGCAGAAGCCAAAGAAGCCCTACGTGAAGCTCATGACGGTACTTGTGGGGCTCACCAACCTGGCCCGAAATTGCAAGATCGTCTTCACCGGATGGGTTATTACTGGCCCACAATAGTTGCAGATGCAGTTGATTCTGTAAAGAAGTACAAGGCTTGCCAGATCCATACAAATTTCATACAACTGCCATATGAATTTTTGCATCCGACAGTGGCCTCTTGGCCATTCGAAGCATAGGAAATGGACATTATTAGGCCAATCACCCCGCCGTCGTCCTGTGGGCGTCAGTTCATACTTGCAATCACCAATTACTTCTCCAAATGGGTGGAAGCTGTTCTGTTGGCAGAGGTCAAGACATCGAATGTGATTAACTTCATAAAACATCACGTCATCTACCGTTTTGGACTGCCACAGAGGATTATTCACGATAATGGTCCGCAGTTCACAAGCCACGCTTTCTATCGATTTTGTGACAAGAATCGGATTCAGAACGTGGCCTTGACAGCATATAACCCATCGGCCAACGTTCTGGCTGAAGCTTTCAACAAAACCATAATCAAGCTCCTCAAAAAGTTCGTGTCTGCAAACAAATGCGACTGGAATGAAAAGCTTGGTGAGTGCTTATGGGTGTATCGGACGATAATTCGGACGGCCACAAGAAATACACCGTTCTTCCTGGTTTACGGGAGCGAGGCAGTCCTCCCATTGGAGACTCAGATCCCCTCACTTCGAGTGGTCCTTACCTACCGGTTAACGGCGGACGATAACTACCGCCGACGGCTACAAGAGTTGGAAGCATAAGATGAAAAGCGTTTACAAGCTCAATAAAGCATAGAGTTTTACCAAGCACGCATCTCTCGATCTTTCAACAAGAAAGTCAAACAAAGAATATTTCAAGTCGGTGATCTTGTCTTGGCCATTCGCAGACCAATGGTCATAACTCACAAGACCTCCGGCAAATTCCAGCCTAAATGGGAGGGCCCATTCATCATTGAGACCGTGTTCTCCAACGGTGTGTACCGTCTCGCAAGACAAAATAGAGACTTGCTCATGATGTCCATCAACGGCAAGTTCCTCAAGAAATACTATGTCTAAACGACACCTTCCAACTATCTCTCAGATTGTGAGTTATATACCCTCTAGTATCGCTGAACTTACACTCTGACTTCAAATCTTCTAGATTGTTGAGTTATGTACCCTCAGGTACCACTGAACTTACTCTCTGACTACTCCGAATGAATACATATCTCATCTCTTGGTCGTATCTATGAACATCCTGGTCATAGTTTTTCTCCACCAAGAATTTGCCTCAAAATCTATTACCCGCACTACCAGTGCGCAGAAGGGTAGTAGGTCCATAAAACTTATCCTAATCTATTACTCGTACCATCAGTGCACAAAAACGGTAATAGGTCCACAAAGTTCCCGCGATGAGAAAAATAACCACGTCCATATTACCTCTGAGTTATTTTTCCATCCATCACAAACAAATCACCCAATGCATAGAACTTCCACGTTGATAGCACCTCTGAGTTGTTCTGTGTACCCCTATTATGCCTACTCCTACCATGTCCTCATTACCTTTGAGTAGGAAAGCTCTGTTTTGACCCATATTTACCACGTCCTCATTACCTCTGAGTAAATATGTTGGTTTCCTCCCCACTTATTATCCGTACTCGCATCGCCAGTACACAAAAAGGGTAATAAGTCCACAAAAGTTATCCTAATCTATTACTCGTACCATCGGTGTACCAGAGAGTAGTAGGTCCACAAAATATCATGCAAATCTATTTGCTCGTATTTCCAGATGCACAAAAGGGCAATAGGTCCACAAAAATCCCCTAGTAGGATGTCATTTATCAAATACAAATGTTGTATTAGGCCCTCTAGTACAAGCACCACAAAATACCACAGATAAAGTATGGGTGAGCATACCCTGTTTATTCAAAATCAGTTACATTCACAGGACTACACCTCCAGTAAAGGATTGCAAAAGAAGCAAAACGCAAGCTACAGTTATAGACAGTCGAAAATACAAAGGCAAATACGAACGTCTAGTTACATGTATTTCCGGAAACAACAAGTACATAGTAGCCTACGGATCCCTACAGTCAAGGATCATAGCCGTGCTGAGGCATATACCATTCCTCTAGCCATTTCGCATACGAAAGATCTATCTGACCGGAGTCTTCGGCGGGGGCAGGATGGTCAGAACTCCCAATACTACTGCCCTCAGACTTGGGCTCCTCCTTGAGAGCAATCCCCTCCCCCATGGACGCCAGCTCTTCTTTCACCTCAACTTTTGGTATCACCTCCTCTTTAACAAACGGTGACTCTTGCTTGATGAAAGGGGGCAGCACCTCTTCCTTCGTAATGGTCTCAGCCTTCGACACGGATGCTACAAAAAATCAAAGAAAAGAAGATTGTCATATAATAACAAAGGACTCTGTGCGACCTTGCCAGTTATTCAGCCTAGCCAAAACAGAACTCATGCAGCCCAAAGTCAGGTGGCCGGCTTCATGAAGTACTTATGCATCTCAATTTGAGAAGCATTTATGCGGCTTAGTCATTATCATTCGGCTCAATTATGAGATGCTTATGCGCTCAGTCATGAAATGTTCATACAGATCAATCTTGAGGCACTCAGGCGGTTCAAGTTCGAATGAACAGCGGTTATACGGCTTAGTCCATGCGGCCCTATCGTACAGAACACATGTAGTCCAAATAAGATAAGGGCATGCATCGACCAGGCTTATAGCAGAGGCAGTATATGACAGGCCCGCACATGAAAATATACGCTATGGCCATTCAAAATTGCAGTCAATCATCTGCTCACCATCCTTACCCTTGAGAGGAGGTTGCATGCCAAAATGAATGGAAGGAGCGTCTGCCGCTCTCGACGAAGAAGCAAGTCTCTTTCCTTTGGCCGCCGTACCAGTCGACCTAGAAGCTTTTGGAGCCATAGCAAAAAGTATGATGAAGTCGAAGGAGGAGAAGGTGAAAGAGAAAAATCTCTCTCTCTCAATGACTCCAATTTATAGAGTTGCTGAAAAGAGACTCTTCGATTCTCGAAATCATTAAGGATAAGGACGACGTTTGGGGACTTTATCCCTAATAACCGTCGAGCGTCTCTTCGGTTTTCAAGATCATTAAAGATAATGTCGACGTTTGGGGACTTTATCCCCAGTAACCGTCGGCTTCATCTCGAAAATGGATCCACAACCGAATCAGGAAAATTAAATACAGCAGTGACAGCTGTCAGGCTGATGGAGTCTCCCTACGGCTCAATATGTCCCTGTGACTCAAGATTTGTTCTGCGGCTCAGAATTTCCCTATGACTCAAGATCCATCTTCAGTTCGAAAGACTTCCTACGACTTGAAGACTCCCTGCGACTTGACAGATTTTTAAGCTTCTTATTCAAAGTATTCCAAATTTGCAATTTGAAAACTTTGAAGGGGTCTTGTAGAAGGATGAAAAATATGGGGTTCAAGCGGATTATAAATTGCCGCATAGGTACTTTAGGCCAAACAGGTCCGCATGAAGGAAAGCCGCATGACTGGTTCAATGACATATGCGGCCCGTCAACAAACAGCTGCAGAAGGAAGATATGCGGACAAGAGGAGCAATTCGACTGATAAAGCTGACAAGTACTGACAAAACAGACAAAAATGACAGTTCTGATACTTCG
>JANAVB010021800.1:13111285-13136285 GCA_029216955.1 Iris pallida | reverse complement strand
GTGGTATTGTTACTGTAGTATTGATGGAGTCGATTAGAGGTTGGCAATCTCCTTCAATGTTGATTGTGTAACATTGATAATAACTTCGAATCTCCATTGCAAGACGGACGCCCAGTGCTTCAGCTTCAATTGGCGACCCTCCCTCCTCCATTTTTGATAGTACTACAATGAAAATTCCTTTGGCATTGCGAAGAACAGCTCCTGCAGCCATCTTTCCATCCAAATAAGCTCCATCGAAATTGATTTTTCAAAGCAGATTCTGAAGGTGGAGTCCAGTGAAGATTGTGGAGATCCTTTGAAGTTGAATTAGCAGTAGAGAATGACCATTTGTTAGTAGTCTCAAACTTCTCCTTCATAATGGTTGCAGCTTCATAGATTCTTCTAATGTTGATCTGATGGTGCTCGAATAGAAACTTGTTCCTTGCTTTCCATATGTGCCACATTAAGTAGAAGCACCTTGCAATTTTGTTGTGATCTCCCTCCTTCAACAGAGTAGTAATGATTGATGAGATTGTACCACCTTCATTAATTAGAGGTAGTAAGTCTGGAGCATGACACCAAGCTGTACCTGTTATTGGACAGTGAAAAAGAAGGTGGTTAATTGTTTCTGATTGTACCTTACAGATTTGGCAGGTTGCTTCTATGTGGTTGAGACGATGATGAATATTGTCATTTGTAGGTAGAGAATTTGTGAGAACACGCCAACCAAAGAGCACCACATTTGGACTGATATAGTTCAATGACCAAAATTTACGCCATTCAGTAAAAGTATCCACTTCCTGGTTGCTAGTATTTGGAAGAAGTTTTTCATGTATAGCTCGATAGGTTGACTTAGTAGTAAGTTCCCCATCCGAAGTGTGTTTCCAGATTAGCTTGTCGACAGTGCAATTTGGAGAGATATGAACTCGCAGTATAGTAGTTGCCTCTTTAGAAGGAAACAACATATGAATCAAATTGGTCTTCCAAGTATGGGTATTACTGTTAATGAGATTAGAAACTTTAGTCACCCAATGATTACTGAAGACAAAACCTTGCAATCTATGATTAGGAATAGATGGCACCCAAGGATCTTGCCAGATATTAATTTGAGACCCATCTCCAATAGACTATATCACATTATCAATCAAAAACTCTCTTATGTGCAATATACTGTTCCATGTACAGGATGAAGTCCTCGAAGGGATAGCAGACCAGAAAGAAGTATTGTGAAGGTACTTGTTGCAAAGTAATATGGCCCAAGTAGAGTTCTTATCAGTGAGAAATCTCCAAGCAAATTTAAGAACCAGGGAAAGATTTGATATATGAGGATCTCTGATACCTAACCCTCCTTGAAATTTAGGCTGTGTGAACTTATGCCAAGCTGTGAAATGCAAAATTTTCTTCTCAACGGAGTTCCACCAAAAGTTGCACTGATCTTTGACAAGGTTTTTAGTTACCTTCTTTGGAACTAGGTATGATGAAAAATAGTAAGTAGGAATGGAGGAAAGAGTGGACTTAATGAGGACTGTCCTCCCAGCATGAGAAAGGCATTTCCTACGTCAGCCTTTGAGTTTGGAAGCACTCAAATTGAGTAAAGAAGAGAAAGTATTGATTTTGTTCTTGGATTGGAGGAGGTGATGGCCAAGATATTTGTCCTTCGATTGCATAGATTGAACTCCCAACATATGGATATACAATTCTCTCATGATTGAATCAGTTTTTTTAGAAGAAAACAGAGGATTTATCAAAATTTATTCTCTGTCCAGACCAACTTTCAAAAGTTTTGAGAATAATTTTGAGTTATGAAATATTGTGGAGTGAACTTTTCCCAAAAATCAGGAGATCATCTGCAAAAGCAAGATGGGAATAGAGAGATGTGGAATTTTGAAGTATGATGCTTTCATACAAATTGTTCCTGACCATGATATTTATCAGAGTGGATAGGATTTCCATACATAAAATGAATAGATATGGTGAGAGAGGACATCCTTGTCTAATTCCTCTAGCAGGGAAGAAAATGGTCGAAGGCTCACCATTAATCAAAATGGAAAATGAAGAAGTGGTAATACATTGCATTATCAGGTGATGTGATTTACCAGTGATCCCAAATCCCGAAAGAACTTGACTAATAAAACCCCATTCAAACCTATCATAAGCTTTCGACATATCAACCTTTAAAGCAAATGAACTGTTAGTAGGAGAGGAATGAGAAATGGAATGAAAAAGCTCATGAGCAATGGCAACATTATCACCAATATGACGACCAGGTACGAAAGCATTTTGTTGTGGGCTAATCAATCTATGAAGATGTGGTGTCAATTTGTTTGTGAGTATTTTAGAAATAACTTTGTAAAGGACATTACAAAGAGCTATTGGTCTAAAACCACAGGTTTTGATGGATAATCAATTTTTGGAATAAGAGCAATGTGGGTATGATTAAGATGAGGAGGCATCATACCAGTTGTGAAGAAGTTTTGGATAAGTAGGGTTACCTTATTTCCAATAGTATCCCAACATTTTTGATAGAAGAAAGCTGGATAACCATCAGGTCTAGGGGATTTGTATGGGCCCATGCTCTTAACAATTGATCTAATCTCCTCTTCTTGTGGTACTGAACATAATAGATCATTTTTAGTTGAAGAAATTGTAGGTAGATCTGCTAAGATATGGTAAGGAACAGGATTTGAGTCCACTGATTGGAAGATACGACTGAAATGATCTGTAAAAGCATCAGAAATATCAATGTGATCTGTAGCAATCCCTCCATTCTCTTTAATAATGCTGTGTATATAATTTCTTTGCCTCCTTGCAGTTGCTGAAAGATGAAAAAATTTGGTATTTTTATCACCTTCCTGAAGCCAAGATATATTGGATCGTTGCTTCCAGTATAGGTCCTTTTGCAGATGAAGTTTATTGAGGCTGAGTTGGAGTTGTCGTTCTTCAATATAGGTACTGTCAGTAGGAGGTTGTGATTGGACCTGGATTAAACTTTTTTCTTGAATTTTGATCTCCTCATCCAGCTTGCCGAGTCGAGATTTTCCCCATCTATGTAACTTAGGAAGCAAATTTTTCAGTTTGTATTGAACATCTGATGAATTGATATTGTTCCAGGAATTGGAAAGTACTTGATGAAAATCATTTTCATAAGCCCACGCCACCTCAAATCTAGTTGGTAGATGTCTTCTTCTAGTAGAAACATTCGATAAAAGAAGTATCGGGTTATGATCACTATTAAGGCAAGGAAGATGAAGCACACCTGCATTGGGGTGGAGAGATTGCCATTGGATATCAACCATGGCTCTGTCTAACCGTTCAGCCACATAATGTTGAGGTTTTCTTCGATTGTTCCATGTAAAAGCTAGTCCATAATGTCTGATATCCATAGTTGCTGCCTGATTAAACCATTGAATGAATCCTTTGTGGTGATTATAATTGAAACAATTGCCTCCATATTTGTTTTCAGCAGAGAGAATGCTATTGCAGTTGCCAATGCAAATCCATGGATCATTGATGGCAGCGATAGTGAGCTCCATTTGTTGCCAAATTTTTTGTCTATCCCTTATCATAGGAGGGCCATAGATACATATGAGATGCCAAGGTTTATCATGTCTCAGTGGGATAAGACTAGTATGAATATGATTTACAGATGAAGACTTGATATCAAGAGTAATATCTGAATCCCAACAGAGTAGAAGTCCTCCAGAAAGACCATTCGATGAAATAGAGTAATACTTAGAATATCCCAGATCTTGATCAATAGAATCTGAAGCAGTGGACGTACATCTAGTTTCAGCAAGGAACAGAATCTTTGGCCTAGATGCACGGAGGAATAATTTCAAAGTACGAATTGTAGGGTCATTCCTCAAACCCCTACAATTCCAAGATAGAATCATAGATAAGGAGGCTGTTGGAGGCCAGCCGCGCCAATATTATCATCAATAGAAAACAACAGTTTCTTATATGGTCTACTCTCTGGGTTATCATTATCATCATCAATGTTGAAAGATCTCAATCTTTTGATAGTTGAGGTATCAATATTTGATGAGGGAGAATTATTGGGATGTGAAAAGGTCATAGGTGGTGGATTAGGAATAACAGAGGTTAGAGCTTTCAGCAAGTTGGTGAAAGTAGTCATAGTAGAGGTGGTAGAAATAGTAGACATATTGGAGAATTTAGATTTTGAAGCAGTAGAAGAAAGTTGGTGGGAACTTGATTGTGATTCAGAAGTGATATCAAAGTTTGGTGACAGTGATGTAGCATGGGAAATATCAGTTGTGATAGCAGGTATGAGGTCAGTATGATTTGAGTTTGGATCAGGGTCCACTTGAGATTTTGAGGGATTAGTAGGAGATAATGAATGATCCTTGTTCAATGTACTGTCAAGATGTGTAACTTCCAGAGTTTTCGGCTGGTGAGTTGTGGCTTGCTTGTTGATTAATTCTGGAGAGTGTATAACGGTTAGCAAAATATCCGAAGGTGGTGGAGATATGGTTAATAACTGATTTGTAGTCGGACATGGTGTGAATTTGGAATTGGCAATAACCGTTACCGGAAATTCGACGGCAATGTCAGAAAGGGAGGATTGTGAATTGGAAGAACTATTCTGATTGGAAGGTAATGGTGGATCAATGGACATAGTTGTGATAATGGAAGATGATATAATGGGAGGGGAGACAGTATTAGATTGGAACATATTTGGTGGAGCAGGATCATTGATAGTAGAAGAGGTAGGAGGAAAATTCTTATTAGATTTACCTCTACTATTGGAGATGATTTTGAACTTATCCGTATGATTAGCACATATAGAGAAATCCAAGCGCTTATCCAGAAGAACTTGAAATTGAGCTTTCTGTTCCACAGACCAATTGTCATTCATCATACTCCCATACTCCTTGTGAGTAATACATTTTTTAATGCTATGCCCTAGTCGACCACAGAATTGACAGAACTTTGGAAGCCTTTCATATTTCAGTGTCACATTACATTCCTTGTTATTTCCTATAGGAACTTTGAGTGATCGAAGTAGAGGCTTTGTGATATCGATCTTTATCCTAACTCTTGCAAATAATGTCCATTTGGAGGCATCCTCTCTAGACGGAGATTGAATATCACCAATTCTCGCTGCAACAGAGGACACGAAGTCGATGGTGAGCAAATTTACTGGAAGACCGTGGAGTTGTACCCAGAAATCACTTTCTGAAAATGTATAATCACTGGAAAGCTTGTTTGGATAAAATTGTTTAATAATCAGCAGATTCTTGTTGATTTTCCATGGCCTATTGGCTATAACAATCTCGAGATCTTCCTTTCTTTTGAATTTTGCAGAAAATGACCCCTCATAATACTCTGATACTTTAACTGAATCTTGCAGTTTCCATATTCTTGGAATGGTAGAAGAAATGATGTGTACTGGATAGGTTTTGTGGGTGAGAATTTTGAAGAAGAGGAATAATTGCCAATCTGCTTGAGGATTGGTGTAAGAGGATTTTCTGATGTCTTCAGAAGTAGGTATTGGATTCATGAACAGAGAGGCAAGTTTACCAATGATGTCATCGTAAGAAGAGTCTTGTGGAGAGACCATGACAAAAATAGAGTAGGGGAATATTGATGAAGAGAAGGGGGATGATAGGTAGGAAGAAAGCAGACCTTCTATGAGGAGAAGGGGAATGATGAATGGGGGGAAGCAGACCTTCTATGGAGAGGATGGGGAAGAAGAGCAGTCAATAGAGCAGTTGATAATCGCCATTCGTGCGGAAAGGCATGGAGAGATTTTTCAGTGGATTCGTTTTTATAAATATCTATACCAACATACATGGTTGTTCCTGATTATTCCAAGGCCGGTACAAATGCTAAAAATAGCCACTCTTTTACTTAAAAAATAGTTTTTCTACATTATAAGAGTCGTTAATGTAGTTAAAAAAAAGGAAGACCTAAATCTAAAAATAGAAATTTTATATTAGTAACATATATAAAGGTTAAATTTTTTGACACCTTCCAATTTTCGGAGTCATGTGCCATCGCACAACTTATACATACTCAAAAACGATTCTATCGACAACAAAAATATTTTAAGCCATACCACTAATGCAATGAGAGGTGTTAAACAGCTTGCCCATCGATGTCGATGTGTTTGTTTCTCTATCGTATCTTTGTTTCTGCCAACTCAGGCTAAAGCCTACAATTTGCAAAGGAGTAGTAGAGAATTAGAATATATATATATATATATATATATATATATATATATATATATATATATATATATATATATATATTATATATATATATATATATATATATAATACAAATGGCTCTGGTCATCCCCTCCCCTCCCTCCCCCCAACTCCCGGCTCCCCCCCTCCTCCCCCCGTCACCGCCATTCCCCCAACCCTCCTCCTCCTCGCTATCGTGCTCTCGCCAGCCGACCCCTTCTCCTGTCGGTGCTCGCCATTCTCCGGCTTCCAGTCGTAGGCGGAGACGGCGCTTCCGCCACCCCTATCTTCCCCGACCGAGGCCTCCGCCGCAGCCACCCCCACTAGGCCCCCCATCCATCCTTGGAGCTCCCCCCTCCCTCGAATGGACCGTGGAGCAGCTTGCTCTCCTAGGGCGCTGGTGGGTTCGGTCTCATCCGAACGCCGCCCCTCCTCCGGCGTCGCAGCCCATCAGCCCGTCGCCTGTGTTATCCATGGCGTTGGACGCTGCGTTCGAGGCCCGGGATGCCGCTCCACGCCTCCTCGGTTCGGCCCCCCCTCCCCCTCGTCTGACCTGAGCGCAGTCACCCTGTCTTTTGATGCAGCGTTCGGCGCCGCTGGACCAGCTATCTGGACCACCCGTGCATCGGGCGCTGCGCTGGCGCCCCAATCGAGCGGGGTCGCATCCGCCGTCGCCTCTCTCCCCTTGGAAGGAGTGTCGAGCGTAGGACTAGAGCTGTTCTGTCCTCGGGCCACCCTCCGAGGCTCTCGTTCGCATTCCCCTCTCCCCCGGGCGTCGTGCAGACCCCCTCAGACGCAACCTCCCCAGCTGCGCCGAGCTCTCTCAGGTCTCCTCTCCGAGTGCCAGCTGGGAACCCCCTGGTGATATCCTCGAGTTGCGCCCATTGCTCAAGCGCTGCGCTGGCGCTCCAAACGAGCGGGGTCCCATCCGCTGTCAGCACTCTCCCATTGGGAGGCGTGTCGAGCGATGGCCTTGAGCTGTCCTATCCTCAGGACAACCACCAAGGCACTAGTTCAAATCTTCCCCCCTCGGGAGCCGAGCAGCTCGCCCTAGGCGCAACACACCCAACTGCGCCGGACTCCCACAAGTCACCCATCAGGGTGCCAGCTGGCAACCCCCTGGCGCCATCCTCGTGTTGCGCCCTTGGCTCATCTCCCGGGGAGGCAGGGGCCCACGTGGTGGGCCACCCCTTGGCGCAACCTGCTGGAACTCACCTGGCGCAACCCGCTGTTACCTACCCAGCGCAACCTGCTGGCTCCTCCCTGGCACAACCTGCCGACTCCACCCTAGCGCAACATGCTGGTAGCACCCGGGCGCTACCAACGGTTCGTGCAGGGGCTATCTCGGTGGGTCACCCCCCTTGGCCCGTGCTTGTGCGGCCCCCCACTTGGCGCTCCTAGCTTTTGGAGTTTGTCATTCCCGTCCGCCCGCGCTCGCTATGAGCTGCGCACACCATCAGCTGAGACTTTCTCTGGCGCCATTCACGTCGGGTGTGGACTCTCATCGCCATTTGGCGCACGTGCCGTCTTGCGCCCTATCCTTGGCTCAACCTGCGACCGGCGTTGACCCACCTCACCCCTCGGAGCGCGCGAGCTCTCTAGCCAGCCTTGCTGGCCATGCACTTCCTCAGGCGATCACATTCTCCACCCCGTCGTATGACGCCACTCTCCCCGGCGTTGCTGGCACCGCGCACCCCAATGCCGCCAGCGCTTGGGGTCTACCTGCAGATTCCCACCCCCTCTTTGGCGCCGACTTTTGATAGAACCGCTTCTGCGGGCCTGCCGTCCGTAAGCACATCCGACCGCCTTAGACAACGTGCCATCCCAGCGACGCACCTTACTCCCCCCCTGGAGAGAGCTGGAGCCGCCCCCTCTGGACCCTGTAAACCCCGCTGGTCGCTATCTCTCCCCCTCATCCGACTATCCCAGTGCAGAGGTCCCACCCGGAGCATCCCCTAACCCGACCATCCCCTGTGCGACGCCCCCCCTTCCCCCGTGCTCCCTCTTACGCAGAGGCCCTACGGCCAAATCGGGGGAGGCAATTACCACCTCCGACGGTGGAGATTCTTCTACCGGATATAGATTTCCCGTCACCAACCGCCGGCGACCCCATCCGGGTACCCTTTGTCGCTTCGGAAATCTCATTCTTATCTTTCTCCTTCACTAAGACGTTTGTTCTTAAATTTGGATCCGGATGCCCGAAAATCACCATAGTCATGGAAGCTGTCGCAAAGTGGGGCCTCTTCGCAGCCTACCGAGTTGCTCCGCTCGACCCCAAGCACATGCTGCTACACCTCTCATCCGAATCGGACTATTCTATAGCCCGGGCCAAGGGCACTTCCAGAATCGGCACCCAGATCGTTAAAATCGTCAAATGGTCCTCCGAATTCAGCCCAAAAGTTAACTCAACAATCATATCAACATGGATCATCCTACCCAATCTCTCCCTGGCTTGCTTCTCTGCAGTTGCCCTCAAACGGATAGCCAGCTCCTTTGGTACCCTGGTAGCCATCGCAGAAGAAACTCACAACCTCTCCAAGTGCAACTACGTGAAGATATGCATGGAGTTAGACCTCGTGAATGACCCCCCCAAACTCATAGAGATCGAGCTCGAAGATCAAATACATTGCCAACCGCTGGTTTATGACAACAACATCATCTTCTGTAAACACTGTCAGATGAGCGGTCACCTAATGCAGTACTGCTTCCGTGCCCACCCTGAACTAAAGAAGCCTAGCCCGCGCACCCCATGCGTGCCGGCTGCTCACCGTGAACCGGTCATTATCAATCATAATTCGACTCTCAACCCTACCCCTCTGATTGACGGTCCGACACGTCCGCCCTACCACCGTCCGACCGTCATGACTAACTCCGCTATCGTCCTATTCAATCCATCTGCCATCTCTCTCAACAATTCGTTCGAACTCCTCACATACAACACTTTCGACGGTGCCCCCGACAACTTAAGTGAGCCCCTTTATTACAACCCAGACGAAGACGTCCAGCCAGATTCCCCTAAGCCCAGTGGTCCTGCCGAGCGGCATAACCCCACTCACACACATCATCCAGGCGCTGATATCGCTCTCACTACCCAACTCATCTGATTTCACCATCCTCCTCCCTCCTGTGGACTCTCACTCTACCCAACTAACCACCTGCCGCCCTCAACAGCCTCGAGAGGTCTTTTCGGAGAGCCGTTCAGAGCAGTTCAATGAACACCGGCCCCTCGACGCTAATCCATCTCGCCCCACATCCGAGCCGACTATCCCCTCGACAGATTCTAAGCCCCT
Source organism: Iris pallida (assembly GCA_029216955.1). Lineage (NCBI taxonomy): Eukaryota > Viridiplantae > Streptophyta > Magnoliopsida > Asparagales > Iridaceae > Iris > Iris pallida. Next base: position 13,126,807 of record JANAVB010021800.1, on the reverse strand, counting down.
TCGGTACCCTCCCTTTCACACAGCGGTCGCTCAACCCAGCTTCAATCCTATCTTAACCGACAGGTTTTGGCAAGCCAAGGAAGCGGGCTTTCTAGACCGTGACAACCCCTTATGCGCCCTGGAAGAATATGATAATGACTTAACTACCACCTTCACAGATGTCAAGTACAGCAGCGAACCAGGTTGGACTAGCAAAGCTACCGAAATTAACGGGTACACCACCACACCCTCTAAAAAAATCTCTTCCAAGAAGAACAAAAACAAACAAAAGCAGCAGACGGCTATGACAACTAGGTCCGCCATGAAGCTTAATCACCTCCCTCCCACTTTCATACCTAATGCTTAACATCATCTCCTGAAATGTGAGAGGGCTTGGCAACAAACCGACGATGAACAGAATCTTCAGCCTCAAGAAAACTAATCGTATAGACCTCTTAATCATTATCGAACCAAAAATTCCTCAAAGAAGAATCAAAGCCACTCAACTCAAGTTAGGATTCCCTCATGCCATCGCAGGATGTAATGACATCTAGATTTTATTCGTGCAAGATTTCAAATTTGGTACCATTAAAGACATCTGGATTTTATTCATCATAGGATGTAATGCCATCTCAGGCTCTTTCCTGTTGGGTTGAACATCCGGCCCTCAAGTCCCGTTCCATCCTATCTGCCGTTCATGGTAGTTGCGACATCCCCGAGCGAAGATTGCTCTGGGCAGACCTATTAGAGGCTGCTATCCCTTTTCAAGGACTATCGTAGTTATGCATCGGAGATTTCAATACGGTGTCTTGCAGAGAGGAGAAGTCCGATGGCCGCCCACCCCCCCAGCCTGCGATGGATGACTTCAACAACTTCACCTTCCACGAGAACCTCACCCCCATCCCTTTCCACGGTAGTGCATTCACCTGGTGCAACATGCAGGAGGGCCATCGGCGACGGTACTCCCGTTTAGATCGGGCGATGATCAACGACTGTTGGTCTGACATGGGCCTGATCACAAACCTCTCTCATCTGAACTCCACTGAATCGAACCACTCCCCTCTTCTTGTCCAGATCAGCAACAACCACACCAGCAACAAAAAAATATTCCGCTTCCTCGACTTTTGGCGTCATCACCCCTAATTCCAGAACGTCGTGGCTTCCGCTTGGAACTCCGTTTCGGAACTTGATCTACTGGCTCGGATGGCGGCTAAACTTAAAGCCACTCGTAAGGCTTTATCGTCCTGGAGTATAGAGGCTTTCGGAGACATCTTCTAGGCTATCAAGGAGGGGGAGGACGACGTCACCAGCGCTAAGACTTCGTTTGCCATTGACAGATCTTCGGCGGCCCGTGCCTCGCTCAACCTCGCCAGAGCGCTTCTAAAATCCAGGCTGAGAGTAGAGACTGCATTCTGGAGGCAGAAAGCTAGATTGACCTGGGATACCGACGGGGACCGGAATACCAGGTTCTTTCATGCATGTGTTAAAAGCCGCAAGAACAAATTAAAATTACATCAGATTCTCGACGACAACGACGCCCTGGTGGACGACCAGGCTGGTATACAGGCTGCGGCGGTGAACTTCTACTCTAACCTCTTCACTAAAGAGCCGATCGTTAAAGATGTAGCTCTCTTGTCTGAAATCCCATCCCTCATCAGCAACAACGAGAACGAGACCCTGTTAGCTATTACATCGAAGGAGGAGGTCAAAGTGGCTGTCTGGTCCATTAATGAGCACAGTGCTCCGGGGCCGGATGGATTCAATAGGGTCTTCTTCAGAGCTTGCTGGGACATCTTAAAAATAGACTTAGTAGAGGCCACTATAGCCTTTTTTCAAGGGGTTAGATATCCCAATTCCATTTTCTGTGCCAACATCATCCTTATCCCCAAGAAAGCAATCCGAAAACCATCAAAGGCTTCCGTCCTATCAGCCTCTACACCTTCACTAACAAGATCATATCGAAGATCATTGCCAACCAGATGTCCGATCTCCTCCCCCAAGATCATCTCCGAAGAGAAAGCAGGTTTGTTAAAGGCCGTAACATAACTGACAACATCCTTCTTGCACAAGAGATGATCACATACATGAAGTTCCCGTCCAGGGGGGAACGTGGCCATCAAACTCGACATGGAAAAGGCATATGACCGCCTTGACTGACAATTCATGATCTAGGTATTCAGTGCTTTCGGCTTCTCCGAACCTTGGATTGACATCATATTCAGATCTATCAGCAATGCGTGGTTTTCTACCGTCATCAATGGCCAGGCAGCGGGGTCCTTTCGATCCAGTCACGGGGTTAGACAGGGGGATCCCCTTTCTTCCACCATTTTCATCATTGCGGCAGAAGCTCTCAGCAGAAGCCTCAATAGCATGCCCAGAATGCCCGGTTCCCATCACTTTTATACCACTACTGGTTGTCCGCTTATCACTCACCTGGCATACGCTGACGATATCCTAATCTTCTCCTCTGGAGACAGCGGATCGATCGAGGTAGTCTTGAGTACGATCGAGAGATACACCACATGCTCCGAATAGCGCATTAATAACAACAAGAGCGTCATCTACATCCACCATAAAGCTGATAAAACCTGCTCAGCCCTGCTATCCAATATGACCTCGTTCGGCACGGCCTACCCACCCTTCCTTTACCTAGGGTGCCCACTGGTGTACGGAAAGTCCAATTCGGGGATATACGAGCACCTCGTAGACAAGATCCACAAACCCATCGCAGGATGGCACAATGCCACATTATCTCCAGGGGACAAAATGATCATTATCAAACACGTTCTAGCTTCTATCCCGTTGTACACCCTGGCCGTATGTTCCCCTCCCAAGAAGGTGCTCCACTCTCTCGAATCCCTCTTCGCCAACTTCTTCTGGGACCACAGCGACGACAAGGACAAACATCACTGGGCCAGTTGGAAGACTATGGCCAAACCTACTGAAAAATGAGGTCTAGAATTCAGCAGACTTGTCCACATCGTGGACGCCTGCTCCATGAAGTTGTGGTGGAAGTTGCGCACGGAGAGCTCGTTATGGACGAAGTTCATGAGTGCTAGATACTCCAGATTCTCCCATCTGTCGGAGGCGGTCACTAACAACAGCTCCTCGGCATCGTGGCGCCGTATAATTCGGGAGTGCAATACCGTAGAACCTTTAATCCGTCTTCAGTTGGGCGACGGTCGCTCTTCGACCTGTCTAGAGCGGTGGCTAGGAGAAGACAGCATACAGCCTAACATTCGTACTCCGTAGGGGTGTGTAATTAGGGACCTATGGGAGGGTAGTTTCGGATGGAATTGGGGGAAGGTCAGAGATTGGCTAGGCCAGCTGGCGGCCAATTTTCTTATTGCTGCTAATCTGCGGGTCACTGATACGACCGACACTTGGAGATGGTCCTCCAACCCGTGTAGGAAATTTACACTGGCTTCCGCCAGACTTGTAGCCAGAGGCAGCGGCGTACCGAATATTATATATGCCAAGTTTTGGCAGTCCTGCATTCCCATCAAATGGTCTATCCTTATCTGGCGTGCACTTCGCCGGAAGCTACCGACGAACGACCACATCAGATCTATCGGATTTAGCCTCGCATCTAGATGCCACTGCTGCGTGGAGCACACATCGGAATCAGTAGAGCACATCCTTCTTTCTGGTGAACGGGCGACCAGTATTTGGTCCAAGCTTCATAATTGACTTAGTCTTAGCCACCCGACTGGGGGCTTCTACGATCTCCTGGCTAACTGGAGCTGCTCCCACGACCATCAGATCGTTGTAGCCACTGGTATTTGGGCCCTATGGAAGAATAGGAACAAATTTAGATATGAAGGCCGCCAATGCTAGGAGGCGTTGCTCTCACGCCTCCAACACATTTTAGGAGGCCCTACTTTAGGCCATTCTCAGGTTTTCTCGCGTCTACCCTATCGACGTTGTAGAGATCCGCCACATTTTGTGTGCGTCTCGCGCTTTTAGTTTTTTTTCCTTTTGTCGCGGTTAGCGCGCTTACTTGTATAGGCTTCGACATTCTGCGCCTAGTACGTCAATAAAGCTTTGGTTTAAAAAAACAAAAAAACAATATATATATATATATATATATATATATATATATATATATATATATATATATATATATATATATATGTTTATCTATATCTGTACTACTATATAATGAGAAAAGTTCAGATTTATCGTAAACTTTTTCTTCCAAATATGTCCTTACAAATATTTATAAATAAAATTATTCATTAAATTAATAGAGGCTGCTAGTTAATTACGAAAGTTTTCATTTGCTCTTCCTAAATAGTCTTGAAGGGGGGGGGTTGGAGGTTGTTGTATGTATGCGAACGCGTGTGTATATATATATACTAGCAATTATGCATGTGCTTTGCACATATATTTTATGCTAATTTGTTGTATATATTTATACCATTATACTTTATAAAATAAAAAAAAATAATGGCTGGAAGAGACATTGTAATGGATATAAGTATTTATTATGGTAGTGGGTACTAATAATAGTAGTGGACATTAATAATGATTGTATTATAATTATAATTACACCTAGGGGTGGGCATACGGTTCCAAGACCTGCGGTTCCGATCGGGCCCGAACCGTAAAATATCCAAACAAGCTGGTTCCTAAAATTTAGAATTTAAACAGGACGGGCCGGGACGGGTCGTGGACACTATCGGGGCTGGACGGGTCCTATTTTCAAAATAAACGGGGCCCCGGATCGGCCCGCTTATAGGGGTATGTATTTTTTTTTATCAATCTTGAATTTTTTTGCTATTATAGTTTATAGATAATAGAACAAGTTATTGTTTAGTAAATAAATTCTAGAAATTTAGGAAGACATAAGACTTGTTTTATTCTTATAATAGAACATATGTAAATGTTTACTATTTTAGAATTTTTGAACTTTTTTTGACCTATTTAGACCTGCGGGTCAGTCCGGTTCGGACCAGTGTCGAACGGGTCGAGCCCGTTCCGGTTCTAATATTTTTTGGACCCGCCCCGTCCCGTCCCGCCAATTAAAAGGTCCGGTCCGGATCCATAAAATTTGGGCCCGACCCATGCCCACCCCTAATTACACCCTTGATTATATTTTCAACTAATTAAATAATGTAAGCTAAGGTAGGGGTATTTTTAGGAATCTTGAAAAGTTCACGGTAAAGCCTTTCATGTTTTCCTATTATGTAATAGTATTTTTTCTACGCCGTAAAACTTTTAAGATTCCTAAGACCCGTATCTTAGCTTACATTATTTAATTGGTTGAAAATATAATTAAGGGTGTAATTGTAATTATGATACAATCACTATTAATGTCCACTACCATCTAATATATATATATATATATATATATATATATATATATATATATATATATATATATATATATATATATATATATATATATATATATATATATATATAAATGTAAATTATTGCCAATGAAAAGTCAGAGATAAGTGCATTACATCAATATAAACTAAACTAAAACATCATGTTCCATATTATGCTCAATCCCTATCATAGGGGTGCATTGACCCTCGCATATGCGATTATTTAGCTCCTTCCATATATGTCAGACAATAGCCACCAATCGGATTCTCGTCTCCTTTATCCACAGTGCACCGTTGTACCCCATCCGTGTGATCTCTCCCACAGTCCCACTATAGACCATAGCGCTCCGAAGCCGCATCCCAAGCTTCCTGTGTTAATTTTGCCAAACTTGCCAAGTCCACGGACAAAGGAAGAATAAATGATCCATAATCTCGTTCTGAGATCGACACAACAGACATACACCATCAGTATGAACACCAAACCTCCCCAATCTATCCATAGTCAATAGCCTCCCTAGAACCAGCCGATACATGCAGTATTGCATCTTCCTTGCAACCCCTTTCACCCATAGGAAATCGGCCTTTTCCATATGCGGATGATGCTAACGAATTCTCTCACATGCACTCTTCAACTCGAATTTTCCGCTATGAGAATGTGTCCACACTCAGCTATCTGCCTGTAAGTCTTTATTAAACTAGACATTTCTTATTCACTCCCAAATTGAGCAGCGCATATGTGCAATTTAGGCCACCACCTTCCCTGTCGGAGAATACAACTAACGCGCTCATGACGGAGAGCCAACCCAAACATTTCCGCCCTATTTTTCCACTATATTGTGGCCCCCAATCCATGGGTCCCTCTATAAGTCCGTTGCTTCACCATTCTTCATGTGACGCTCCACCGCCTGTAAGACGTTCACACGTGACCGTAGCAATGCTTTAAAGGTCACATAGTCATTGTTGTTCCCCTGATGAGTCCATAAGTTCTTCATCCATTCCGTCCATAAAGAGTCCTGAGTTAGAAACCTCCATGTCAGCTTTATGCAAGCAAGTTCTCCCATCGTCCGCAATGGCCTCAGCCCCACGCCACCCTCAGCCTTCGACCGACATAACACCTCCCAACCTACCGCATGTAACCCTCCTCATCAATATATATATATATATATATAATATATATATATATATATATATATATATATATATATATATATATATATATATATTAACGAGGAGGGTTACATGCGGTAGGTTGGGAGGTGTTATGTCGGTCGAAGGATATATATATATATATATATATATATATATATATATATATATATATATATATATATGTTCATTTTTCTAAGTAGTCTTACAAAAGACTAGTTACTTTCACGTGCATTGCACGTTAAAAAAATCTACAATATGATTGAAATATAGAAATTTAATTTATGTTAGAATATTTTAAATATAATTTGAATATATTTTAGTTATGATTTATTATAAATATATTTTTAAACTTTTGGATATGTGTCGAGTTAGATAATATCATGTAGTTAGTTTAAATATAATTTAAATTCTATATATTTTAGTTATTTTATACATATTCATAAAGTTTGGAAGATTTTATTTTTTTAATTTTATTTTAAATTATGTGAGAAAATAACTATGGTTACGGTACTTTAAAAAAATTAAAACGACATGGTTGATGAAATACACACGGCTTAAACGGCTCAATCTTAAGCCGTTTTGAAGCTCTATTATATTAGTAGAGATTAGAATAATTACATCAATTACTTTTTAGTCTTCCTAATAATAAGCTATGACATATGTACAACACATGTGCATATATACTAAAGTTTTTTAACATGTGTCCTACGGGCACATGTGTTAATACATTGATAAATTTTTCTTTATGAATATTTTTACTAGTACATTTTGTTAGCTGCTTTTGCAAGTTTTGAGCAAAAGCTCAAGTTGCTTGTTTTTCTTATAGTCCCACATCGGATAGATGTGTGGACTTGGGAGTGTTTATATTCCTTCACTTTACTTTACTTCTTTGAAGTTCTATGTGGGAGCCCCTTGGGCCACACGAGCGCGCCGCCGCCGCCGCTGCCCGGCCCGGTTCGGTTCAGTTCGACGTGCGTAACGGCTGTGGGTACGTGCCCTTATTTGCGGATGTCAAATGTCGATCTGATTCCCTCTTCGGGTTCGGGCTGAGTCCCTAAAATCCTTTTTGCTCCTGTTCAAATTTTTGACCATTACTATTCCTTTACTTTCTGTAATGGTTGGATTCTGAATTATGTCAAGGTGAAATGAACCATGTGCTCTTTATTTGGTGTAAATGTTTTGTAACGTTCAAATTAAATTGGTTAATTAAATTGCGTTTAATTCTCCTCTCCATTGCAATGCCTATATATTGACCCTTTTTTGATTTTCCCTAGTCACATAAAATATTCCCTCTCAAAACTCTATGCAATTCTTATCTTCTCAAAATCGTTGTTGTTCTTTATTGTTGCTCTGGGCAGAGCTAAGTCGGGGTCATTCTCTCTACGTCATGTACGGCAATGAGATTCCGATAGAGCGGGAATTTTACCACTAGGGGCATTCTGATTCAGTCTGCACATAGACCCGGACTAACTCTTAGGGCAGTGCCACGTACGTGACTTCCCTGGAGGCTGGTAATATTTACTTAATTTTATTTTCTTGTAGATTAAAAACAAAGAATTATTGAAGAAATTCCAACAATCTAAGAGTTATGTCATTTTACAAAAATATTTTCTTTTGTTGAAAGTTGTTAGTAAAAATTCGTACACTGAAACTTTTGTTCAAAGTTCATTATAAATTTGCTTACTGAATATTTGTTACTGTCAAACAATTGCTCACTAAAATAAATTTTATTTAGAAATATTTTCTCACTGTCGAAGTTTTTCATTCTGTTCAAAGTAGAAATATTTGCTCACTGTCAAAGTTTTTCATTCTGTTCAGAGTAGAAATATTGCTCACTGTCAAAATTCGTACACTGAAACATTTTCTTAAGAAACTGCTACTATTTGCTTAAGAAAGGTTCATTCATAATTTCTGTACAAAACCTTGCCTAAGAAAGGTTCACTGACATATTTGATTAAGAAATTCCTACTGTTTGCTTATTAGTGTTCTTACAACAAACCTTTCCTACTGTTCATGACATTTTGTTGACACTTAGCAAATCAAAGAAATTGCTTATTAGTTGTTTTCTTTTAATATTAATTGTGACCAAATAGTTGTTACATATTTAACATTAGTGACTTATTAACTTTCAAATATTTGCCACTTTTGTAACAAACTGTCATTTTATTTTCCTTTACTCAATATTTAATTTAGGCTAAACCAAACAGTTGATTGATTTAGTAAATTCCTTTAATTTTAAAGTTCTAAAGTTGAGATTTGTTTGGGTACAAGCCAAAAGGGCCCTTTTGTCAACAAGGCGAGAAATCGTCTAAGCGACCGGTATTTAAGTGTTCCTAGTGAACCTCCGCTTGCTGGGATCCGGCCGCCACAGCTAACCCAACCTTGTCAAACTTGAAAAACTAAAATTTTTAAAGGTAGATTACTAAAATCATTTGAATTGTTAATTTTAGCTTAATCCATCTTAATGAGTAAATATAAATTTTACAGAATTTTTAGAAATCATGTCTGCCAAGGAAGAGACTTACTCTGCAAAATCCGCTAAGTTCAATGGCACCTACTTCAAAAGGTGGCAGAGCCAGATGAAATTTTGGCTTACTACTTTAGGCCTAATTTTTGCCATTGATGGGTCCACACCCATCACAAATGATTCTGATGAGACTGAGTCTGACGTAGGGGTATCCAAGTCCTCTTCATCCACCAAACCTAAGACCCCTAAGGAAATAGACTACCATTGCTTCCACAGAATCTTAAGCGCTATGTCTAAGTCACTCTACGATATATTTTTTTTAATGTAAAAGTGCTAAAGAACTCTGGGATGCTTTGGAAGATGAATATGGTTGTGATGATGCTGGAATTGATAGATTCAATTCCTCCACATTCAACCGATATGTCATGGTAGATAACAAACCTATCAATGACCAACCATACGGCCATCAACTGCTTCTAAAGGAATAAAGAACCTATCAAGACCTCCTTCAAAGGAAAAGGCAAGCTAAAGGCTAACATGATTCTGAATGGGTCTTCCATCTCCTTCTGGTCTGTAAGCTATCAACCTGTAGTAAACTTTTCTTTCTATTCTGATGATTGGTGGTTGGATTCGGGAGCTAATGTTCATGTTTCATTTAATCGCTCATGTTTTTCAACCTATCAGGAATCATGTGGAGGAGGCGTGACTCTTGGAGATGGTTCAACAGCACAAGTCGTAGGAAGAGGAAGAATAGATCTGAATATGACATCAGAAAAAATTCTACCTCTCCATGATGTGCTTCATGTGTTGTCTATTAGAAGAAACCTAGTTAGTGGATCATTACTTGTAGCCTCAGGATATAAAATTGTAATGGAGGTCAATAAAGTAGTTTTTTCTAAGAATAAACTTTTTGTGGGGAAAGAATTTGTAAAAGATGGACTCTTTATTTTAAGTACTATGAATAAAAGTTCAAATCCTTCTTTTATTGCAAATGTTGAATCATCAAATGTTTGGCATGGTAGATTAGGTCATGTAAATTTAGGATCTATTAAAAGGATGATGAAGTTAGATCTTATCCCTAAAACTCCTATAGATGATGAACTGTAACGCCCCAGTCCCAAAATACTTGGGACTAAGTACGAGGACATGCCAGCTGCATACATACGAAGAATACTCCAATATATGGAAACCTCGTATGTATCCATAAGCTGTAAAATGCAGTAAACCAAGACAACTAAATCTCATCCACCAAATAAGAGAATAATAATACAATCAACTCAAGAATTTGTCATTTATACATGTAGTTGGGCGGAGACAAATCAACTACCAACCATTTAAAAGAGAAGGATAATACATGGGAGAAAATACAAAGGAAAGGTAGCAAGTCGACCCAAAGGCAATCCTCGGCGAAGGAATGGAGAAGATCACGGCCTTGGCTAGAACACCTGCAAATATCACAGAAGCACACACCTGGAGAGATCACCAGGTCCTTAGAGGGACGTAATAAGATACATAATATCATGTCATATAAACTGAATATAAAATATGTCATAAAGTCAAAAGTAAGGTAAAGTGTCCCAACCATAACACGGCTCAAAATCCCATCATCGAAACAGTTGACTACCCCTACAACCAAACAAGGACAAGGGCTAGTGACTATTTCGCGATGTGATATTGCCCCATGCCATGACTAGAACGAAGTGTGACATGACATTAACTATGGTTACCTAACCAATCTAGTATGCAATTTAGAAGACATCTCAATGTATTGGCAGGTAAAGGCTGACTCCCCAGGACAAGGTAACAACTCACAACATGCACAACGTCAAGTACCAATACTATCAGCCGGCATAACTCGAGGCTAGCAGTCCACGTGTCACGACCCACTCCCGAATAATCGGACACGAGTCGGACACGCCCAGCCTTCATCGTTAGACACGACAAAGTAAGTTGTACCAAGCTAGAGAAATCTAACCAGATAAACATGAATGTGCACAATCACAACATCTATAAAACATTTCCAGAATGATCACCATAATCCAGAAGTCCATATAATGTAAAGTACCAGAGTCAACAAGAATGAAATACGCTATGAACACTAAAACCATATCTAGGAGTAAAGCTAAACAATCTAAACCTGAACCCTTAAGCTAAGTCATGACTCCATCCTGCTCAGCTAAGATCACGAGCTCTGGCCCATAATGTAGAACAATGTCCTGCAAGTATACCTGCAACATATCCTAGTCAGGAGCGGAGCTAAGTATATCCAAGGAAATGAACATGAACATCATGGTTTGAAAATGAGTACAGGAAAATATAAAGTACGAGAAATGAGAACATGACATGAATCCTGAATATGAATACTAAAAAGTAAATACAGGAAACATGAAATAAAACCTGAACATGAAATACACAATGAACATGATGTGTGCAACATATCAAAATACATCCAGAGTGTGTGATCGGCTTGGGTAGATTCAGGGAACATGAAATGGTACGGCTTCGGTCCTGCGTGTACGATGTGGGGCCTAAGCTATTTACATAAATAGTAACTCAGGTTTGATCCCACATCTGTAGTATTTCCCCTCCCAGACACAAGTAAATTCAAGGAACAAGATACAAGACAATCTCGTAAAACATCGTATCAACAAGGAGATACAAGAATGAATATACAAGACATGAAAAAATGGACAAGTCCGAGGAGTATAATTGCCTTGCTCAGGGTGATCGAGAATGGGTAGTAAAGTTGTATGTCCACCTGTTTTAAAATGATTTTATAAGTTGGTAAATTTCTTAACAAGTAATACTAATTACTCTCAACTCCTAACTAAATCTAGCTTATGAAATATTTATAAAATATACTAGTTGTACACTAGACATAGAACAATAAATATATACATTCCTTATCCACAAGCACCCTTATATAACAAAATAGTTACAAGGATCTGTCAATACTAGTGTCTAAAATTGGTTTCCTCAAATAACCTTAACCATAGCTGAACCTAGTTCCTTCTATGTAAGGTAAGACCTATATACTATACATCTGTAGTTCTAATAGTTTTCTCATGACATCCCAACTTCATTGCATTAATAAGCTATGCTCAAATTAAAAGGGACAAGGAGTACAACTTAATATACTACACATTACTACGTCATTGCACCCAACCCACCTTCAGAAAAGGACCTACTCCTAACCTTTGCCACAAAGTTCAAAAGAAAATTCAAAACAAACCATCACTTTTCCACCACCTTTCAATATAGTGAATATACAACCACCCACCAATTTGAATTTAAAACTCAGACCCAACTTCTACCATGATTCAACTTTATAAGAAACCAACTAGTAAGGCCTGCTGTACACTAGCTTTAACCATATTAATTCCTTGTACTAGAAATGGACTCATCTTTAATTATCAACTAAAACCCTAGCTTCAGAATAACTAAACCAACCACACATAGTTAACAGTTATATCAATCATGAGAAAACTTAGCCCAATTAAAGACTACAATCAGTTCCCAAAGCCAACTCGTCAGCTACAGCTCAACTCAGGAATCCGCCTGCAATCACATACACTACACTCTGATCCCAACTCATGCTTTTTAACTCTAAGACAACATGAAAGCAACAACTAACCCAACGGCCACCAACCCAAATACTTCCCAGGTTCCTCTCTACAGAATTTCCAACATAAACAAACCAACTCTATCGAACACAAAAGTTACTTCTAAAACAAGTTGAAAATTTAGAATGGAAATCCTTACACCAATTGAAAGAATACACTACTAATGAAAATATGCATACAACCCAATTGAATGGTCTATTACACTGGCAAGCCCATAGCTCAGCATTACACATTTCAAATTAAACGGCTACTAGCCTCCCCTTGCCATCCGAGTATCTACTAAACAGAGCTTGGTCATCATATGGCAGACTTTATTATTCCTAGAATTAAAAGTACAATAAAATAAGGATAGGCTCAAGTAGAGAATATACAATTCAAAAAATCAAAGTAGGAATTAATACAACTATATTGCAGGAATAATAACTACTAAATTATTTACGAAGTTGAGAAGGATCGACACTCCTAAAACTGCACTGGTCCAGCCTCTATACGGTACTCGAACATGTACTCCGGACACGCACCCGTACCCGATACGAACATCACGAGCATACACACGAAAACAGCCAACACCTCAACAATCCTGGCCAACACACCCGACTCAAAAGGAAAGAAGTAATCAATTCAAAAGCAAATGATAAATGACATAATACCTGAAGGAGCTCAACCAAATCAGAAACACTTCTGCAATTTTTGAATGCTGACCGATGCCACCCATTCGTTGGTGTCAATTACAACAAGAACTCTAACCGCAGTCAACACAAACACAAAAGACTGTCGACGAGTCACTGGCTCTGGATCCGATCGATTAAGAAGAATGAATTAGTTAGAATTTAATAAAGTCGACTCCACAAACGCAGATCTGATGATACTACGATATACAAATATACTCACCAAGTGTGAATCTCACGAACGGAAGAGACAACTGAACAGAGATGACGCATACCGATGTGATGGTGAAGCGTTGGGTTGGATTGGTTACCGGAACAGTGCTAGACACTGGGAAGCAGGGGTGATCGCCATCGGTGTTGCAGATAAGATTGTACCGTCATCGACAAAAAATTAGCCACGCGCCGTGAAGATCAGCCTAGTCGTCGGAGTCGGAGGTGAACGTCGTACGCCGCCTGACGTCGGAGAACCGATCGGCTACTCCGCCGTTTGTCGCTGGAACACCCGCCGAGAACAGTCGCCTAGGCGTGGGAAGCTTCATCCTCGCCATCGATATCATCGGGGAAGCCTGCGTCCACCGTCGTCGCCGTCGCCATAAATCTCGCCGACGAGAAGAGTGTTCGCCGGAGAGTACGTGCCTAGTCGCCGCCGTCACCGTCGCATGGCCCCAATCACCGGAGAGTAGGGTTAGGTTGAAGTGATTTGAGAGATGAGGAAAAGGGATCTGGAAAAAGAACGAACTGAGCTGATGAAGAGAATGGGGACTTTTCTCTCTCCAGCTCCCCTATATAAGGATAATCAACATTTACAAAAAAAAAAACCCCCACAAAATTGTCTTTAGGCAGAAAAGCCCTCCCCTTTTTACTATTCGTAGGATTATACAAAATTTAATAAAATGTTAAAAGGTTACAATGATTTAGAAAGAGTGGGGACCACAATTAGTTTGTTATAACAAATATTTTTTAAAAATTGAAATCCTGCTCTAATTCAATTCCCTCCAAAAATAATTATAAAACTTATTATTTGAAAATCAATTAAATCATTAACCAGAAAATTAAATTTAGGATTTTGAAAATAATGGAAAAGTAGAGTGACACCACATGACCCATCAGTCCACACAGCTCGAGGCTAGTGAACCCTCGCGACACGACTACCGTAGTACGCAGTTACTATGACTTTTGGTTTTGGGTAGCCCATACATCAACTGTCTTCACCCTTCCAAGGGTCACTAACAAAAGGTAGTCCGCTAAGACTAGGTCCACATGCATATTAAAACACAAGCAAGAAAAATAATTGAAAGCAAAATAAAGTTACTATGAGCATCAAGTCATGGATCCAGCTGAAAATAAATAAGAAATAAATATACAGTAAATAAAGAAAGATGCAACTAATTATAAATAGTAAATAAGGCAAGGTATCTTGCCTGCGGTTGTGTGCAAAAGGGCGACGTCCAATAGCTCGAACCGTCAGAATAGTAAAGCGATGAAAGCCAAATCCCGTATACGTCCTCGGATGCTGAAATAAACACCACGAACGTGTTTGGAACAAAAGATATGTCTAGAAAATGCCTGTCCAAAAGTCCAATTCTAGAACAGGGGCAAAATTGTAATTTCAGGTCAAAACGATATTCGCTATTGGACCCGTTTTGCACCGAAACACGTACCAGAACCTGCGGTCTCTAAAGTCGTTAAACTACATGTCCACGGATCTAGTTTGATGAGACGAATCCAGCCATATGTCCAAAGTTGGATTCCGGTGAGCCATGAACAAAATCGTCTGTTGGATCGGGTCGCGGGCCTGCCAAATAGGCGTTCCAGTCGACCTTCTTAGAATCGGACCAAACTTGGCATACAGGACCAGAAAAATGATATGGTCCTACTGGCACAAGTTTCATCTTGATACGACGAACGTGCACAAAGTAATTGAAAAATTTGCAAAGAGGTCGATACGGTGAATGTTGATGGATACGCATCAAATTCGTTGCGCACACGCAACCAATTTGAATTCCGTCAAAGCCCACACGTCCGCGAAGACGATACGCACCTTTCTATGCTTTTGGTTCGCGACCACGTCTCCCAGTTTAGTGGGACGCACGTCGTATCAGAGGTTTTTCATTAAATTTCTAATTTTCAAAAATAGGTTTTTCTCTAACTTTATTAATAGATTACTTTATCTATGGTAGGTGAAAAATAATTCTACAAGAAGGGTTTTGTAGTGCTATATTCGGACTAAGTTATTGGTCAAAAAGTTTTTTAGAATTTTTATTAGGTTGATGGGAAACAGTCCCCAAACATAGGTACGG
>JANAVB010021800.1:12981285-13106285 GCA_029216955.1 Iris pallida | reverse complement strand
CATGCATTGTTGTTGACAACTAGTGAGTCAATACGATGGAGCGTTATGCTACAGATATTGGCCAAGTTGGTGAAGGTGTTGTTCTAATGCTAAGTCATGTCTTTAATAATAAAATTTTTATACCTAGAATAACACTTGTTGAATCCCTAATCTTGGGATGGGTGTTTATCATAGTCATGGTAAATTCTTGTCCTTGCTTTTATCTATTCATCTCATGTCTAATCTGTGGAGGTTTAGTCAAGTAAGAGTTGAGTTAAGGCATACGGGTCGCTAGTTAAGCCAAGAATCAAGATGAATAATTGGAGGCTCACAATACTTGATTCCTAGAGATTAGATAGTCTCCTATATTTGTTCTTGACCAAGGGTAAGATCCTAATCATTCTAAAATTTAAATGACTAGAAGGTCATTATAGTAGTATTAGGGTCGAGGAGAGAACGAGTAACTTAAGGCAAGGTTTCAGTCACATGGCTGACCGATGGTAGCTACACTTGTGTATACAACTATCATGGCCATAGGGGATACTTTGTATCTAACTACCAAATACGAGCGTTCGTCCTTTCAAATCAGTAAAAGATAACAGCAATATAGAGTTCAAGAAAGATGTCACTGAATACAATTCCGTGCTTCAAGGGTGAATGTATAATTCAAGAGGAATTGTCAATGCAGTCGCGGATGAGATCCTAGATACCTCGATATCTCAATCCACGTGGGAGAATCAAACGAAGAGCGAACCAAATACATCAAGGTTGATCAGACCATAATACACTGATTCTGATTAGACAATATGTTAGTGGGCGTTCCCAGTATACATATGTCCTGAACAAGCTCGATAAAGAATAAGCTTGCAAAACTAGGATATAAATAGCAACATTATTTATGATATTGCAAAGTAATAGTACGGGAGATAATGTTGAAAGCAGTAATAAATAGCTTAAGTTTCACAAGGATCTAAGTCTTGTCCGGTATTCCTGCTTATACAGTCGTCCTACTGGCTCTTGTATCAGGCCGTGGTTGACCAATGGAGTATGGGCTACTAAAACTCCATATTCTAGGTAAATATATCCTTCTACACTAGCATATATTTAGTGCCACCCGATTATAGTTCATTAGTGGGTTATAAGAATACGGGTTGATAGGCCGTAAGGCATACTACCCAACTTATAAGTCAACTAATAGAGTAACTAAGAAATATAACAGGTATTCCTAGTATGAATCATCTTTCTAACCTCTATCAAGTACGAAAATATGATGTAAACCCCCAAAAAATTTAAGAAATTTTTGCGATTTACTGTTAGTTTTAAATTTCCTTATTCATAAAACATTCTGAATTATTTTGATTATTTATCTATAAAAAAATGGTCTTAGTCATGCCTAAAGTTGTTATGCACACTGACTAGACCATATGACACGGCTAGTGTAGGCAGGTGCCTTGACTAGCGTGTTAGCTATAAGTGCCATTAGAGTTATTTTATTGGAAAATTTAGTTATTTAAATTTACTAAATCGCATTACGACAATCTTTTTTTTCAATAATTAATTAATTATTTATTTATTTATTTTTAGACTATTGATAATATTTTGTTAGCAAGTTAAAAGCTATATTGTATACATGCGTAGAATAAAATACAATTATATGTACAAAATATTTCAAACAGATGCATGTATATTTGTATTGTTTAATTTATTTTTGTTTTGTAATGGTTAGAAAATGTTACTATTTTTTTACTCTTGATATTATAGTATAAAAAATTTTGTATTTAAATTTAATGATTTTGCTGATAATAAAAATAGCAGGTAACGATGCATTAAATATATTCAGTAGAGGTATTGCAAAGTTTTTACTAATTAAATTTGGAATTTCTTTGGGCAATTTTGGGATTTTTATTATATTTATTGAGGTGTATACTAGAGAGAGAGTGTGTGTGTGTGTATATAATTATTTATATATATATTTATTTTTTATTTTATATATATATATATATATATATATATATATATTATATATATAAAAAAAAATATATATATATATATATATTATATATATATTTTATATATATATATATATATATATATTATATATATAAAAAAAATATATATATTTTATATATATATTATATATATATATAAAAAAAATATATATTATATATATATAAAGCAATAAAGAAAAGAAGTATTAAAAAAAAGAAAAAAAAGAAAAAGAATTTGAGATGAGCTTTACTGTTCTGCGAACAGTAAAGCCCATCCCACGAATTCCCTTCACGAAATAGGGAACCAACCCCCTATCCGTCTTTATATATATACGGAAAGAAAGAAAAAAAATAAAATTTACACGAAACCCTAACCCTACCGAGACACCCCTATGCGACCCTCACCTGGTCGCGCGCGCGCCGCCGTAGGGTGGCCAACGACGATCGCCGGCGTGGCTGTGCAGCGGCCGCAGTCGCACAGCACAGCCGCGGGCGGAGACAACAGCAGCAGCGGCTGTAGACGCTCTATTTTACGACGTGATTTCTCCGTCGTTTCTCCACCATTTTGCGAACCGCTTGGTCAGGTACATCGACAAACCTACCCTCTGCAACCCCCTTCAAATAGTTCGAATTAATTCGCTTTGTACGCGATGGAAAATGAGTTCCAAAATCGAGAAAAATCTCGATTTTTTGGTTTAGAAACTGTCCCAAACCTCCATAATTGAGATCAAATTTCGACCAAAATATGGCAAGATTTCAAAATCTGTTTGAACATATTTATAGATAACTTGTAGGAGATCAAGACCTTTCTTATAGATTTATTTGTCGCTCACTATATGCAAAATTATTCAATTTCAAAGTTTTGAAAAAAAATTAGTTTTTCAGAATAACAAAAATTTAGAAAATCTCTGATACGACGTACGTCCCACCAAATTGGACGACGTGGTCGCGAACCAAAAGCATCGAAAGGTGCGTATCGACTTCGCGGACGTGTGGGCTTTGACGGAATTCAAATTGGTTGCGTGTGCGCGACGAATTTGATGCGTATCCGTCGAAATTCACCGTATCGGCCCCTTTATAAATTTCCCAATTACTTTGTACACGTTCGTCGAATCGAAACAAAACTTGTGCCAGCAGGACCGTATCATTTTTCTGGTCCTGTATGCCAAGTTTGGTCCGATTCTGAGAAGGTTGATCGGGACGCCTATTTGGCCGGCCCGCGACCCGCTCCAACGGACGTATTTGAACATGGCCCGCCGGAATCTAACTTTGGACATATGGTTGGGTTCGTCTCCTCAAACAGGACCCGTAGACAAGTAGTTTGATGACTTTAGAGACCGTAGGTTCTGGCATACGTTTCGGTGCAAAATAGGTCCAACGACGGACATCTTTTTGACCCAAAATTATGATTTTGCCCCTGTTCTAGAATTTGACTTTTGGACAGGCGTTTCCTCGACATATCTTATATTTTGAACATGTTTGTGGTGTTTATTTCAGCATCCAAGGACGTATGTGGGATTTGGCTTTCATCGCTTCGCTATTCTGACGGTTCGAGCTATTTGACGTCGCTCTTTTGCACACAACCTCAGGCAAGATACCTTGCCATATTTACTGCTTATATTTAATCTGCATTTTGTTATTGCATATCACTGTTTACTTATTTCCAGTTCTTGTAGCTGTACCATTATTATAATTCCTGATTTATTGCATGTTCAGTGATACTAACTTTACTTATTATCCTTTGATTGCATATGGACCTAGAGTTAAGGGACTACCATTCGTAGTGTATAGCATAAATCTTAACACAGTTGTACCACGAGATATGTGTGAGATGAGTAGCATGTAGAGGTGCTTGCGTAATGGCTGATCACATGTGCGCATGCGTTAGGGTTAATTGCTAATAGAGGCATGTTAGGAGACTTGGCAGTTAGTAGAGGTATATGAGTCATGGATGTGACTCTACTAGGCATTGGGTGGGAAGAGCAGTTCCTTAACGTATGGGCCATGTATGCACTTTCCTATTATTGCCGGTTACCTCCGCTGGAGATACAGTCCTGGATCCTGATACCTAATTTCCTGCTGGCCTCGGACATTCGAGGAATGTTATGCTTTGAGGTCCCTGGTATCCTGATGGAACCATACCTGAGTTTCCTGCACCTGATCCAGAGTGCCCATGCATTGAAGGTTTGTTCTTAAACTGCATAAACACATTAGAATGGTCAGGTAACCCTCGTCAATGTCATATCACCCCGTTCCATTAGTAGCTTGGGACAATGTCGCACCGCGGTATAGTGTACTACCCGTGTCCTTGTTTGCTTGTAGGGGTAGTCCACTGTTTCGATGATGAGATATTAGATCTTGTTACGATTGGGACTGTTTACTTTACTTGTGATATATGACACATTATATATATTCAGTTATGTGGCATGTTCTTTATGTATCTTGTTACGTCCCTCTGAGGACCTGGTTATCTCTCCATGTGTGTGCTTTATGACTTTCAGGTGTTCTAGCCAAGGTCGTGATCTTCTCCATTCTTTCGAAGATGATTGCTCTTGGTTCGTCTTGCCAATTTATCGATCATTTCTTTGTATATTTTTTCATTTAAAATAGTTGGTAGTGGATTTGTCTCCGCCCAACTACATGTATAAGTGGCAAATTCTTGAGTTGATTTATATTATTATTCTTCTAATTTTGTGGATGAGATTTAGTTATCATAGTTTTACTGTATTGTACAGCTTATGTATACATACGGAGGTTCCATACATTGGAGTATACTTCGTATGTATACGGCTGGCATGTCTACGTACTTAGTCCTAAGTATTTTAGGACTGGGCGTTAAATATTTTTGTGGTGGCCCATGCAGGTCAAGTTTGTCACTTCGGTTACATTACTGTATCGATGTGAGCCTGCATATAGGATTAGAATCTAAGTATCTCATCCACATGCTTGATCTCTTCCCTCGATTCCAATTTTGAACTCTCGTCCGACTACCTTGATTTCCTTCTACCTGATTCTTTTCCACTGTAAATCTTACCTTTTTTCCTTCGTATTGGATAGAGAGTGTAGGAAGACGACTCTTACTAGATATACGTGTTATATTCCTTAACCACTATATTAGTTGACTTTTATAAGTTGGGTAGTATGTCTCCCAGCCTATCACCCCGTGCTCTTATAATCCATTAATGAAGTATAACTGGGTGGTACTAAATAGGTGCTAGTGTAGCAAGATATGTTAAGCTGGAATATAGAGGTTTTGTAGGCCATACTCCATTGGTCAACTAAGGCCTGATATAATAGACAGTAGGACGACTGTATAAACAGAAAACACCGAACACAACGTAGATTATTGTGAAACTTGAACCATTTATAATTGCTTTCATCAATATCTCCCGTACTTATACTTTGTAATATCATGAACGATGTTACTATTTATAGCCTAATTTTGTAAGCTTATTCTTAATCGAGCTTGTTCAGGACATATGTATACTGGGGACGCCCACTAACATATTGTCTAATCAGAATCAGTGTATTATGGTCTGATCAACCTTGATGCATTGGTTCGCTCTTCGTATGATTACCTACGTGGATTAAGATATAGTTAAACTCGTCTGTTAGGATCTCATCCGCAACAGTCTTGACAAACTTCTTTTTTGAACTATTCAGTCGCCCTTGAAACCCATATTTGCAATTCGATCCCGTCTCCCTCGAACTCTTATTGTTTTTCGTCACCTATTTTGAAAAAC
This sequence comes from Iris pallida, assembly GCA_029216955.1. Lineage (NCBI taxonomy): Eukaryota > Viridiplantae > Streptophyta > Magnoliopsida > Asparagales > Iridaceae > Iris > Iris pallida. Next base: position 13,100,575 of record JANAVB010021800.1, on the reverse strand, counting down.
AAATGCTCGTAGACACGAAGTATTCTTCTATAGCTATGAAGGCTATACCTACACAATCAATTCCATCTATTCAAAATCGAAGAACTAACTCCAAACTGGATTCACATCTACCGTATCAAAATTTCTATTACGTCATCTAGCATTCTCTAATAATCAAGAGTCGAGGTACAACATCACGACTTTGAAATTTCCTTTTCTAACCTCATTAATCCTAAAAACCTTTTCTTAGTCCTAGTGAGTATAGATTATAAGCCTCCTAAATTTTAGGAATACATTAGGACTACCGATTGATTAGGATAAGTTAGTTTCTATTAGGATGGTAAACTAGTACCTCTTGAACTCCCACTTTCTATCTAGATTATTTGGTGTCCCCAACCGTGACATTGAGATTCGGAGCACGAGACCAGCTGTTACCTACCAACAAATTCTATAGACAAGACCTAGAAGAGCCCACCTTTATGTAGATATATCATGTCCCACTAAAATACGTCCCTTTGTACTATATTTTTATGATACGACTTTTAGGTCAAAAGGGACAATTGATCACCCTTACCATAACACCGCTGTACTTTTCGGCTGCAACTAGAGATCCAACCTTGACTCAAATCTTTTGGCCCAATATATGGTTGTGATCTATTTGAAGCCCTCTATACACTTGCCACTAGTGTGCCACTCAATAGAGGTCCCTTGTGCTACTTAAACATAAAAGTCACAGAAGGCACATCTTCATGACTTATAGAACCTATTCTACCAACCCGACTGACAATTAGGCAAACCACTTGAGTTAGAACCTATTCTGGATTACCCTAATCTGATGGGTATGGTCTCAATTGATTTTTGTGGATCTTGACCAACCAATATGGATTAAACCAAACACTTATTCAATAAAAGACTGATGTCCTATCATGGAATCCATTAAACCCCAGTTAAACCCATCCATGCCTATTACCATATGTGGACTATTTAACCAAACTTATGAAATAGGTCCCGACACATATTATGTGGTCCCCACCTCTTGGTCAACTAATCCTACCTCTATAGCTTTTTTAACCATATCCCTTCGTAGTCTGTGTTATATGAAGAAGGAATCCCTAGGCAACAAACTTATTTTGGTTATGCATGACCAAAACCCCTCCTACTACTTTGATAAGACATGGTCAACATAGGAGCAACGGTAAATAAGAAATGCCTAACTTCCTAATAGAATCAGTGGCTACGACCAGAAGCACCACATATTCTCATACATCTTCCTGAAATTTCAAGTTCTTAGAAGTCCTATTATTGTGGTTCCCATGATTAACCAAATTTCGGTAACCTTGAACTTAGTGTCCCCTACCCTGTAGAATGAGATGCCAAATTTTGATCATATTCGTAACTATTCTTCCATCTATTTGGAAGTTGCACCTTCTTATTACACTCCATATCCTTTTGCTTGTGCGTCTAGATAACCACGGTAAAGATCGCAACCTTGATTCCTCAAATTCCATGCCATCAAAGAAACGTGTCTTCGTTTAAGTCGAGAATAAGATTCTCGAGGTGTATAGATTCCAAGCCTCTCTAGAAGGTAGAATTCTTGAATTAGCAAATGATTGTGACAGATTGGTTCCAATTTAGCTAATAAAATCGATGGCTCGTAACATCCACATTTATCCAAACCATGTGATAACCTCTACCGTGACTTTGACATTTGGAGCCGGTACTAGCGTTTTTCTGCCAACAAATTTCACCCCCATAAACTAGACAAGGCACTCTACACATATAACATACATATCCCACACAAAGATACCATCTTGTGCTCCATTTCGATTACACTATAGGTATGACACAATTTTCCTTAGAACAAACCAATGAGGACTATTTTCGTCCCATTTGATTTTTTTAACCATGCAAAATCAACCCATTCCCTCAAACGACTGTATGCCCATGATTTGTGCAAGACCAATAATATCCTATCTTGTAGAATATGTTGTTAGTTTGGAATTTTTCTATAACTACCACCTCCATTTTTTTAGAACTAATTTATGATTCAATATACTTACTCTCTCGTATTCAACCTCATTACATTTTATTATTTGTTATATTAAGTTTTATTTTAATTTCAAGGATAAAATTTTTATAAGTTGGGTAGGATGTAAATCCCAAAAAATTTTAAATAATTTTACGATTTATTGTTATTTTTAAATTTCCTTATTCATAAAACATTCCGAATTATTTTGATTATTGATCAATATAAAAAAAATGGTCTTAGTCATGCCTAAAGTTGTTATGCACACTGAGTAGACCATATGACACGGCTAGTACAGGCAAGTGCCTTGACTAGCATGTTAGCTGTAAGTGCCATTAGAGCTATTTTATTGGAAAATTTAGTTATTTAAATTTACTAAATCGTATTACGACAATCTTTTTTTTTATTTTCAATAATTAATTAATTATTTATTCATTTATTTTTAGACTATTGATAATATTTTGTTAGCAAGTTAAAAGCTATATTGTATACATGCGTAGAATAAAATACAATTCTATGTACAAAATATTTCAAACAGATACATGTATATTTGTATTGTTTAATTTATTTTTGTTTTGTAATGGTTAGAAAAGTTACTATTTTTTTACTCTTGATATTATAGTATAAAATTTTTCATATTTAAATTTAATGATTTTGCTGATAATAAAAATAGCAGGTAACGATGCATTAAATATATTCATTAGAGGTATTGCAAAGTTTTTACTAAATAAATTTGGAATTTCTTTGGGCAATTTTGGGATTTTTATTATATTTATTGAGGTGTATACTAGAGTGTGTGTGTGTGTGTGTGTCTATATATATATATATATATATATATATATATATATATATATATATATATATATATATATAAAGTAATAAAAAAAAGAAGTATTTTTAAAAAAAAAGAATTTGAGATGAGCTTTACTGTTCTGCGAACAGAAAAGCCTACCCCACGAATTCCCTCACGAAATAGGGAACCGACCCCCTATCCGTCTTTATATATATGCGAAAAGAAAGAAAAAAAATTTACACAAAACCCTAAACCTACCGAGACACCCCATGCGACCCTCACCTGGTCGCACGCGCGCCGCCGTAGGGTTTCCGACGGCGATTGCCGGCGCGGCAGCGCAGCGGCCGCAGTCGCACAGGAAAGCCACGGGCGGGGACATCCCATGATTTCTTTGTCGTTTCTCCGCCATTTTGTGAACCGCTTGGTCAGGTACGTCGACAACCCTACCCTCTGCAACCCCCTTCAAATAGTTCGAATTAATTTGCTTTGTACACGATGGAAAACGAGTTCCAAAACCGAGAAAAATCTCGATTTTTGGGTTTAGAAACTGTCCCAAACCTCCATAATTGAGATCAAATTCCAACTAGAATATGGCGAGATTTCAAAATCTGTTTGAACAGATTTATAGATAACCTATAGGTGATCAAGACCTTTCTTATAGATTTATTTTTCACTCATATATGCAAAATTATTCAATTTCAAAGTTTGGAAAAAAATCAGTTTTTCAGAATAACAAAAATTTAGAAAATCTCCGATACGACGTGCGTCCCGCCAAACCGGACGACGTGGTCGCAAACCGAAAGCATCAAAAGGTGCGTATCGACTTCGTGGCCGTGTGGGCTTCGACGGAATTCAAATTGGTTGCGTGTGCGTGACGATTTTGATGCATATCCGTCGAAATTTACCATATCAGCCCCTTTGCAAATTTCCTAATTCCTTTGTGCACGTTCGTCGAATCGAAACGAAACTTGTGCCACCAGGACCGTATCATGTTTCTGGTCCTATATGCCAAGTTTGGTCTCATTCTGAGAAGGTTGATTGGAACGCCTATTTGGCGGGCCCTCGAACCGCTCCAACGGGCGAATTTGTGCACGGCCCGTCGGAATCCAACTTTGTACATACATTGGGTTCGCCTCCTCAAACCGGACCCGTAGACATGTAGTTTGACGACTTTAAAGACCGTCGGTTCTGGCACGTATTTTGGTGCAAAATGGGTCCAACGACGGACATCGTTTTGACCCGAAATTATGATTTTTCCCCTATTCCAGAATTTAACTTTTGGACAGGCATTTTCTAGACATATCTTATATTCCAAACACGTTCGTGGTATTTATTTCAGCATCCTAGGTCATGTGCGGGATTTGGCTTTCATCGCTTTGCTATTTTGACGGTTCGAGCTATTTGACGTCGCTCTTTTGCACACAATCTCAGGCAAGATACCTTGCCATATTTTCTGCTTATATTTAATCTGTATTTTGTTATTGCATATAACTGTTTACTTATTTTTAGTTCTTGTAGCCGTACCATTATTACAGTTCTTGATTTATTGCCTGCTCAGTGATATTAGCTTTACTTTATTTATTATCCTTTGATTGCATATGGACCTAGAGTTAAGGGACTACCATTCGTAGTATATAGCATAAACCTTGACAAAGTTGTACCACGAGGTATGTGTGAGATGAGTAGCATGTAGAGGTACTTGCGTGATGGCTGATCACCTGTGCGCATACGTTAGGGCTAAGTGCTAATAGAGGAAGGTTAGGAGACTTGGTAGTTAGTAGAGGTATAGGAGTCATGGATGTGACTCTACTAGGCATTAGGTGGGAAGAACAGTTCCTTAACGTATAGGCCACGTATGCACTTTCCTATTATTGCCGGTTATCTTCGCTGGAGATACAGTCCTGGATCCTGATACCTGATTTCCTGCTGGCCTCTGACATTCGAGGAATATTATGCTTTAAGGTCCCTGGTATTCTGATGGGACCATACCTGAGTTTTCTGCACCTGATCCAGAGTGCCCATGCATTGAAGGTTTGTTCTTAAACTCCATAAACACATTAGAATGGTCAGGTAACCCTCGTCAATGTCATATCACCCCGTTCCATAAGTAGCTTGGGACAATGTCGTACCGCGGTATAGTGTACTACCCTTGTCCTTGTTTGGTTATAGGGGTAGTCCACTGTTTCGATGACGAGATATTGGATCTTGTTACGATTGAGACTGTTTACTTTACTTGTGATTTAGGACACATTATATATATTCAGTTATGAGGCATGTTCTTTATGTATCTTGTTACGTCCCTCTGAGGACCTGGTTATCTCTCCAGGTGTGTGCTTTGTGACTTGCAAGTGTACTAGCCAAGGTCGTGATCTTCTCCATTCTTTCGAAGATGATTGCTCTTGGTTCGTTTTGCCAATTTATCGATCATTTTCTTGTATATTTTTTTTATTTAAAGTAGTTGGTAGTGGATTTGTCTCCACCCAACTACATGTATAAGTAACAAATTCTTGAGTTGATTTATATTATTATTCTTCTAATTTTGTGGATGAGATTTAATTATCATGGTTTTACTACATTTTACAGCTTATGTATACATACGGGGGTTCTATACATTAGAGTATACTTCGTATGTATACAGCTGGCATGTCTACGTACTTCGTTCTAAGTATTTTGGGACTAGGGCGTTGCATATGACGATGTTGGGGAGGGTTAGATATGAGGCAATTCAGGTAATCAAGGTTTGGAAGTCAAATGAGGTAATAATCATGGATGAGATACTATTCATATTCTTATATGCAGGCTTGTTAGGCACAGTCATATAACCCAACAATATTTTTTGACCTGCATGGGCCACCACAAAAACATATAACGTCCCAGTCCCAAAATACTTGGAACGTACGTGGACATGCCAGCTACATACATACAAAGAATATTCTAATATATGGAAACCTCCTATGTATCCATTGTAGAAGCATAAAAAATATGGGGTTCATACGGATTACAAATTGCCGCATAGGTACTTTGGACCAAACAGGTCCGCAAGAAGGAAAGCCGCATGACTGGTTCAATGACATATGCGGCCCGTCAACAAACAGCTACAGAAGGAAGATATGCGGCCAAGAGGAGCAGTTCGACTAAAAAAGCTGACAAGTCCTGACAAAACTGACAAAAATGACAGTTCTGACACTTCGAGAAAAAAAAGATAAGACGTGAGACGTCGCCCAAAAGCAGGGTTCGTACACCTTCATGCGGCCGAAAGAGTGTCATCTAAGCCGCATGAACCTTATGCGGCCCCAAAATCTCCAAACTTCATGCAGCCAAGAGTAACTGTGATCCAAGCCGCACGAGCTTTATGCAGCTCCCCACGACTGGACACGTGGCAATCTGACCAAGTCCTTAACTACCCAGATTTGCTGTAACAAAATTCCAATAAATCGACAGATGGCAGCCAAAGAGCGGGTCTTCGCGTGCTAATCATCCATGTGGCTGCAAGCCGTCTATGCGGCTCAACATACATTCTATTATAAATAGCAGGGTGCCACACCCCTACAAAAGGCTGGCAACCTTTAAGAAAAAAGTAATTTCTTCACGAGCTAAAGACTGCATCAGATAGTCCACGGAGTAAGGGAGAGTTGATAGTACTTTTTCGAGCCTCCACCGTCACCCCCCAGAATCAAAACTAAACAATTGTACTTGGATTGTTTCTTAGGATTTCTTTCTAGGATTTTCTTTGTACAAGCAAGTTTGCAATCAATTTCAGTGTTCTATAATACATGTCTTTGATTTTTTTTTATGGCAAACACGATGGCGACTCTGCTGGGGACGTCCTTCTCTTTCGATGAGAAGTTGGTGACGCAATCTGACGCATCCAAGCTCGGCTCTACACAGTAGATGCTTGTGGTTTGTTTTGACCAACAAGCCTTCGAAGAATTGCTTTCTGAAGGGAGCACCAGCCCGTCTCGGAAGCGAGCCAACCCAAAGAGGACTCGCAAGGCGTCGGTGCACAAAATTGTTGCCCCCTACCAAGTTCTCGAAAAAGCTCCTTCTGCAGCCCAAGACGGTGACCAGAACTCTTCTGCGACATTGTTTCCGACCGCAGAGGACCCCACTATCCCCAAATCCAGCAGAGAAGAACACTATGATGCTGAGTTATGGGGGGCACAAGGGAAATCTATATGGACAAAGAAGAAGCCGTATAGAGGAGATCGACAGTCTGTCCATGCGGCAGCCAACTCTGGCCGCAGATAGACAACTCATACGGCAGCCAACTCTGGCCGTAGGAAGATGGTCCATGCGGCAGCCAGCTCTAGCCACAAGAAGATGGTCCATGCGACGACCAATCCTGGCCTCAGACAGGATGTCTCATGCGGCCCTGTCAGAAGCTCTGTGTTCGACCGCCTCTCATGCGGGCCCGACGCCATACGGCTCACTAAGGATGCGGGATGTATCAATCTGGACTCCTTTTACTATGCGCCTTTGAGTGCTATGTCAAAAAAGTCTAGGGCAATACGGGCCCAACCAGCCCAGTCAACTGTCCAAGTTGCTGACTGTCAGCGGGATCCGTTGACTGTTACACGGGCTCCTGACGAAAAGTTGTACACAACCACTTGCGTCCAGTCCTCCAGGGCTAATGGACAGGGTGGGTCTTTAAAGTCTCCATCTAAAGATCTAGAGTAAGTGCTTTTACTAGCCACGGATCAGGGCGCAAACATGATGCCTAAACACCCGTGCGCTCGGGATACCCGAGTTCACAAGTTTGGTGCAAAGGTAGAGCAGCTTTCTTCCGACTTACGTGACGTGATTACTCACAAACGTAAGATGGCAGCATCGGCATGCAATGAGTCCCTCTCGGGGCATCGTTGTACCCAAGTCATCATCAACTGCTGCTGCGACAAATCAGCAACACCTGAAGATCGGCAGTCATTTTTCCAGCGACTGCAGCAGCAAGCACCTGTCCGACAACAACTCAAGAAACAAGTGCAAATTCCAGGGGACGAGGAGTTTCCATTCACCTCCTGTAATTCAACTCAAAAGGTTCTTCCTGGCAAGGGAGAAAAGAAGACAGGCTCTTCCAGCCCGGCCATCTCGGCCAGTATTGCAAGGAGACCCTCATCTGGGGGGTTCCCATCAACCACAGGGGGTGTCTATTTAGGCACTCGATCCAAAAAGAAGCTTCCGGCACCCGGGGGTGCACCTTCGGCCTCCTTGAGAGTAGATGTAGCTGGGGGTAATAGTCCCCTCAATGTATGCGACAACCCGGTGTACCAAGAGCACATACAGGAGGTAGAGGTCTCCCAGAACTGTGCAACAGAACTGGATTTCCCTGAGGCCCACCACCCTCACCAAGACGATGCGGCTTCCTGTACAGGGGGTAGCACCCCTTCCGAGTCAGAGGAAGATGATATTCCGATATTTTCTGACGATTTCTCTATACAAGGGTACGACACAGAGAGTACCTCTTCCACAATCCCCTCCACCTCTACCCATGTGAGGACAGTCTTTATGGCTGACGACGATCATGAAGCACCTTCCGACCGACAACGACTAGAAGTGCTGGAAGCCATGCTCCTGTCCTTGGTCAAGTCCGTGGACGAGATCAAAGTCGCATTGCCAACTCAACCAGCGAGGACGCCCGGACAAACAAGCTTGGGACCCACAGTCAACACGGACTCCAATACGACTGCCCCTCTTTTGGGTGATGATCCCTTAGCGGCATCCGTTCCTTCAGCTGCAGATGAAGCCCAGGAGGCAAGGAGGAAAGTCCAGGAGCTTCGGGCATTTTTCAATGCCCGAGACTCCTCTCGGGATCTCGGAATACGGCAACCATATCCCGTTGCATGGAGAGACGTGCCTTTTCCACCATGGTACAAGCCGTTCCATATCAATTCTTATGATATGAAGACCTCTGCTAGTCGGTACATGACTTACTTTGAAGTCACAACCGATCACTTGCTGCATAATGATGCCATCCTCACACGATTATTCATTGGGGCATTGAACGGGATCGCGTTCGACTGGTACCGCAGCCTTCCCGACAACTGCATTCACTCTTTTGACGGCTTCAAACACATGTTCCTGGAAAGATTTTGCAAAGTAGGACATGACGTAAGGATGTCGTCTCTCATGGACGTCGTTTAGGGAGAAAGGGAGCTAACGAGGAACTACATCGAGCGGTTCTGCCAAACCGCAATAAGATTGCCCCAAGGCAATCCCGAGAGCTCCTTGATTAAAATCTGCCAAAAGAAGCTGCTCCCTGCAATTAGCCTCTGGATGGATGACGATCAGTTCAGGGATTGGACGTCCTTCATCATAAGTGCTACCAACGCAGAGGCAAAATTGAAGAAGGCTCGCCAGCTGGGATTACACATCCCAGACGGAGAAGATAAGGGCAGACGTCCTGGGTTCACCTCCAGTAACAGCAATAGTGGCGCCACCACCAACCGGGACAATAAGGGCAAATAGGCCATGGTCATTTATGCGACTCAGAAGCCCGAACAAAAATAGGCAGAATGTCCGTAGCCCAAGGTCAATTACTCATTTGAAGATAGTCATGTCAAACCTATCTTTGATATGCTCTTGCAAGGGGGTAGGATCCAGCTCCCTCCACCAAGGCGCGAGCCCCGAGCAGCAGAAAAAGAGAACCCAAAGTATTGTCACTTCTACCGCTATGTCCATCACGCCACTCATGATTGTTTCCAATTGAAGCAGTACATTCAGAGTCTTATCGACTCCAAAGCTCTGTCAATAGACTTTGAAGAGGTTACCGTAGCGGCAAACATGGTATCTATTCAGTTCGACGACTTCCCTCCAACAAGCACCCCAGACGGGGTCATACCTGTCCCTCGGGCAACGATGGAAGTTACTAATCTTCCACCCGTCCGGAGTCAAACATCTGGATTGGTACCTCTCACCACTCACGAGGAGAGATCATGTGGGTGCATCCAGACTTGGTGCACGAAGTTATCCAGGGGGTGTCATCTCCTACCAGCAAGAAAAAGGGAAGGAAGTCTAGATCCTGCCATACAATTTCAGCCGAGGCTGAGGAAGCTGCAGTCATTATTACCCGGTCTAGAGCACAAGTCCAGCCCGCACGGGATAATTTAGCCGAAGATCATCAGCCGGCAACGTTGCCTCCCTCTGATGTTCCAAGGTCATCTCAGCCTCCATTGGCGGATAAGTCCAAAATAAAAGAAACCCGCTTCGACAGGCCACTCCGCAATGATGCACCTTAGGGACTGGAAAGACCTTACAACTTTGACATATTAGCATAATTGGCTAATACGCCAGCGAAGTTGTCGCTATACGAGCTCCTAAGGCTCTCCAAGGATCTTCGTATCGCATTAAGCGAAGCACTCCAGAATGCTGACGCCTACTTAGCTCAGGTCAAGCCTCCTGGGGAAGACCCGCCAGCAGATTTACAGGGCGGCGATAGCACAGATGTAATGCCCAACATCATATTCACTCCTCAGGACATGTTAATCAAGTCCAATTTACATGATCGCCCCTTATACTATACTGGATACATAGGCGACATCAAGGTGGATCGAATGCATATCGATCCTAGCTCGTCAATAAGCATCATCCCGAAAAGCCTGCTCCAACTTCTTGGCATCCCTATGCATCGGCTAGCAGCAACCAACACTGCCATTAGCGGGTTTAACTCGGGAAGAAGCTATCCCCTAGGGAAGATCCGGTTGAAGTGCCAGATTGGTGACTTGAATACGGAAGTTACCTGCTACGTCATAGATGCAGATACCTCCTACAACATCCTTCTAGGACGTCAGTAGATATATGACTATATAATCGTGCCATCCACCCTCCACCAGTGCTTCAAGTATGTCGATAGACGCGGCTCCGTGAAAACTGAATTCGCCGACATTGATCCCTTCAAAGGGGTTGAATCTTATTATTCTTCGGAGGCTTGTTTATATGAAGAATCCAAGAAGTGCATCATTAACAAACTGGAGACCAACACAGGGCCATAGAAACCCATGATAATTCACCTCCAGACTCGTAAATCAGGCACAGCCGTACCCATTGTCGCAACCTTGCGTGAAGAGACGCCTGGTTCTCTCATTCAAGCTGCGCAGTCGAAACCAATGGTCATTCGACTCCCAAAGTCAAGAGCTAAATCCCATCATAGGGACGATGGTGATCCAATTGCCAAAATCTATCTGAGGACAATCGGAAGACACAAAATCTCTTGCCGAGCCAATTGTTACCCATCTTTCCAAGACGAGCTTACAACTAAATACCAATCTGGCATACTCAGGCAAGCCAATATTTTCAAGTTCGGCCCTTGATGGTCAGGTTGCCCAAGACGGCATCCCAACCTTTGGGATCGCAGAGGGTAGCCGAAGAGGACGTAGAACTCGCCGAACACCTGGTGGCACAGATAATCCCTCTCCTGAGGATGTAGTCTCCAGGGACAGAGTTCCTTATCTCATCAATAAGAGGCTGCCGATAAATATATATATATATATATATATATATATATATATATATGTATATATATATATATATATATATATGTATATATATATATATATATATGTATATATATATATATATATATATATATATATATATATATATATATATATATATATATAGACGGTATCCCAACCTTTGGGATCGCAGAGGGTAGCCGAAGAGGACGTAGAACTCGCCGACCACCTGGTGGCACAGATAATCCCTCTCCTGATGATGTAATCTCCAGGGACAGAGTTCCTTATCTCATCAATAAGAGGCTGTCGATATATATATATATATATATATATATATATATATATATATATATATATACTACCTTGAGTGTCGAGTTATGTACATCAGGTACCCCTGAACTTACACTCTGTTCTTCCCCCCGAGGGGACTCGCATTGCATCTCTACGAGTGACAAGTCATGTATATTGATACCTCTGAACTTTTGCTTTGATGTGTCAACTACCATATATCACGCCCATATCACCCCTGTTGGGTTCTGTTTCAAAATCTATTACCCATTCCACCAGTGCACAGAAGGGTAACAGGCCCATAAAGCTTATCCTAATCTATTGCTCGTACCATCGGTGCACAAAAAGGGTAATAGGTCAAAAAAATTCCCCCGACGAGAAAAACAACCACATCCATATTACCTCTGAGTTGTTTTCCCATCCATTATTGACAGATCACCAATACATAGAACTCCCACGTTGATAACACCTCTGAGTTGTTCTATGTATCCCCATTTGGCCTACTTCTACCATGTCCTCATTACCTCTGAGTAGGGAGGCTCTACTTCAGACCCATATTTACCACGTCCTCATCTCTGAATAAATATGTCGGTCTCCTCTCCACTTGTTATCAGTACTCGCATTGCCAGTACACAAAAATGGTAATAAGTCCACAAAAATTATCTTAATCTATTACTCGCACCATCGGTGTATCAAAGAGTAGTAGGTCCACAAAATATCTTTCAAATCTATTTGCTCGCATTTCAAAAAAATGCACAAAAGGGCAATAGGTCCACAGAAAGTCCCCCTAGGGGATATTCTTCATCAAAATGTTATTACAAGCTCCTCAGAGCGAAGTGAATGTATTCTGATCCATCAAAAAAAAGGGGAAGGAAAAGCAAAGTCTACTACTCATCAGCAACACACAGCTTACTAAGAATGCCCTCCAGCTATGTAGTTGAGCGCTCAATTCTCAGTTTGACTCGACGTTCAGCTTCTTGGGATAACTTTTCGGCGTCCTCCAGATGCGCATGAGCCTGCCAATTTTCTTCTAATTTCTTCAGAGCTCCCTCAAAAGTAGCAAAGGCTCGGGTGACTTCATCAGTCTCCTTCCAGATTTTCTCACTCTCCTGACGAGTGGCTTGGAGCTCAGTCCCCAAAGATGTTAGCCTAGCCAAGAGCTGGAGGAGCTGCTCGTTAGTTTCGTCCATAGCACGAGTAATGGTCTCCTCATGAGTCAAGAAAATCTCTCCCTTCCGGCTCAGCTTGTCATACTTAAGAGACAACTTCTGGAGGTCCTTCTCCAAGGAGGGCCTGGTCATCTCTTGAACAGCCTTCACCTTTTCTATGACTGATACAAGGAAAGCACGCTCCTGCTCCACCATGGCAGGCACATCGACTTGTCGCAGTTTCTTCAACTAGATTAGGTACTGATTAGCCTCTGCCTGCTTATGCTCCAGAAGGACGGCCATCCCTTCTCCACCCGGAAGCGTCTTCAGCAGGGCAATCTGGCCTTGGGCGCAGTGGTGGGCCACGGCAAATGGAGTCCCTCTCCTTAAAGCAGCCTCGACCCCCCATTTCAAGTGACGATAAAAGCTCTCGACTATGTCCCTAGACGATTCGTCCAAATTTTCCAGAGAGGACGGTGTCGAAGGGATAGCACTTAAGAAAGTTGAAAGCGTCCGGGAAGGAGGCACACTCGAGCTTGATGATCCCGTCAAAAGGAAAACAAATTCCGAGCAATGAGACTCCCGCACAGCAGCGATCTCCTCTTCCGCAACTCGAAGAAGCTGAAGACTAGACAGAATGGCGAGTTCAGTCTCCGGGGAAGAGGCAGCTTCAACCAACCCTGCACCCACCAATGCTGGTATAGGAACCACCGCCTCTGCCGTTGGTGGCATAAGGGGCTCTGAACTCAACTCAGCAGGGTTCTTTTTGATTTAAAGGAGGGGAGGTCCATTTCTTCTCTTCGGTAGGAGGTCTGCCCCGACGTCGTCTGCTATCCCCTCCTCCGCGGTCATATCCACTATCGTTAGTGCAGGTGCATGGCCTGTAGGTCCAAAACAACCAATAATCAGCTTGACTCGAAAGATATGAAGAAGGAGCGAATGAACCTCTTCGCTGGTAAGTATATGACATAGCTTACCAGGGAAGGGCGGTGGAGTCCACGACTCGCTCTGGACAGTCATGATTTCTCCCACTGCCCCCACATCCTCCTCTATAGCAACATTCGAATCACCTACATCTGTCACTCCAGCCCCGATCAATCCAAAAGGAGGTGAAGCTGGGTTGGTTACGACCAATCGTGACCGTGCAGCCTCGATATTTATAAAACTGGCACCTTCTTCAACCAGGGTACCCATAACTGGAGAAGTCTCGGAAGCAGCACCAGGCTCTGGAGGGTTTACGTCTTCAAAAGCCTGCACAAGAGAAAGAGAGAGAAACAATAAGATAAAATGCCAGAAGTAATACGGTAGTCGACCGGAATGAAATTTACCTCCGAGAGGGTTTCGGCATCATTGCCCTCTCCCGCAAGGCCAGAACCTCGATTCTTAAATGTGACCCATTTTTGAGAACGAGGACAATTAGCAACAGAGGGTTCGCACTTACTTCGCTTAGGCGAAGGACTCGGCACAGGGGAAGGCAAGCGAGTCACCAGAGTATTTGTAGGAGGCAACAGATCATTGTACTCATCCTCCTCTTCTGTATCAGTAGAATCGGAATCAGAGATTGCAACGACCTTCGTCTTTCTTGTCCTGTTCCTCTTTTTGGACTTCTCGTGCTTTTTTGCCAGCTTAGTACCAATTATAAAACTTGTACTCGCATCAAAATTGTGGGGAGGCCCATTCACGAAGACGTGGTAGAGGGCTGCCATGTACGAGATGCGCACTAAACCCCTGGTATCAAGAAGAGAGAAGATGGTCTGGGTACGGACAGCACTGTAATATGCCAGGCCCGAATACCATCTAGGACGCTGCCCTCATAGCCTAAGTAGGGACTCGGGTTATCTAAAACCAATTAACAATATCCAAATTGTCTAGAGTACTGGCTGGGAAGATAAGGTTCCAAGAAGGCAACGTTACGGTTGCGGTACACCAGATTCGCAGGACGGATATTCTGTAACCAGCGGAACATCTTTTCGGATAAAATCTGGGGCACGATACTGCCATCAAGATGAAGACGCCTCATTTCCTCATCAGTAAAAGATGGGACAGACACAAAGAAAGAATAGCTGTCCACCCGTACGAGCATAACACGACACTCGAACATGGTCAAACAGGCCCAAGGCATATCATGATATTGATAAATAAATGCATCATGATTCGTCGCGTTTCCCTCAGGGCCAGGTCGCATCAGAGAAGGGCAGTGCATTAACAGCCACCCCATCAGATAATGATAGGGTAGCTCAATTCGGTGAAAATTCTTCGTAACGTCACGAGCTATGGTTCTGGCTGTAAAGATACGAAGACCCTGATGGATGCTGCACACCATGGCTGGGAGTAGAGCTAGCTTGCCTCCGAAAACTAACTTGACAGCATGGAGGATCAGGTTGCGGCTGATTCTCTCAATTGAGCCAACACCCCCCCCCCCCTCCGAGACCACACAAATCCTCAGCCACATCATCAGAAATCCAGCTAAGATGGCTTTACTGGACAAGGGTTGGGTATCTTGATAGAAGTAACTGAATGTGTCGGATTGGCTTTCGAATCTGTCACCAGAAGCTTTGGTTCTCTTGGCACTTTGCACCTGAGCGCCCACTCCCGCATGAGTCTGGGGGCTCCGAAGGGAAACCCAGCCCGAGGCGCCAAGGTCGAATAAGTAACTGACCCAGGCCTTGGTGTGAGGAAGGGTCCCCTCAGAACTTTCATCCTTCTTCTTTGACATTTGTTGACAGGTGCTATGATGGCATAACACCTCCCGGTAAATGACAAGGAACCTGGGAAATCGTTACTCCAATTCCTCAAACTCCTCATTCGTTGGAGTATACTCTTCATAAACTTTATCTCCCGAGGGAAACTTGGAGACGTCATGCATCTCGTGAAGGACGAGCCCCATCTCCCCAACAGGTGTATAAAAGATAAAAGGTCCCCGTACGACGATTGTACATCTCAAGGAGCGCTAGGAATAGCTTTGCGTTCATAGGGAGGCCATAGCAAGTGCCTCTTATGGCATAGTAGAGACCGAGCTACTGTAAAATATCCCCATAAGTCGATAGGATCCAGAGCGTCAAGTTGACCCATGGAGGGGAACGACAAATCTAATTCTGCAGCGACAGTCTACCCGTGGGATACGATCCTTTGCGGACAATCTGGTTCAGGAAGGTGTCGGCCTCAGAGAGTCGATTATTGGGCCTCAGATTGTTTATAAAACTACCAGGGGCTAGCCCGACGACAGAACAACTAACCGACTCCCTGGTCGCGATCGCTGACCGCACTCGTCTATTATAATGGATATTGCCTATGAAGATGGCTTGCCAGTCCTGAGTAATGGGGTTCTCCATTCGTCTTTCGATAGGCACCATGATGAAACTTGACAGAGAGAAGTGGCATTCTATCTGAGGAAGGTGAATCAGTAGCTCATTGGAAAGAAAATCCCAGTTCTCAAAAAGCTCCAGGGCGCGAGGTTTCGAGATAACTATAGCATCTCCGAACAAGAATGTAGGCTTCAGATGAATGCCCCCTAGCTTCCCGAAATTCATCATACTGAGTAAGTAAAAAAATGATTGGTTCCTGATCTTCCTTAACCTGTCTTCAGGCTGATTTCGGATAATCTGAGTCGACACATGTTCGACTATTTGGTCAAATCTCACACCCAACGCAGATTGAGCATATCCTATTAAGAGTTCCCCCGATGGAGCTAGGGGCAAGTTCACTGCAAAAGACAGAGAATAAGTAAAAGTTAGAAGTTCATCCTTTCAACCTAGCTAAAATAAGACCTATGCGGCATAGCGGCTTAAAGAGCACGAGACGCATGCGGTTAGGTCATACGCTCATGCGGTGCAGTCGGGGGACACTTAGGTCGCTCAATCAAAAAAGGTACTCATGCGGCTCAGACATAAGGCTCTCATGAGGCACTTATGCGGCTCAGTCGCAAAGTGTTCATGCGACTCAGTAATGAGGCATTTATGCGGCTTGGACTCGAAGTGCTCCTGCGGCTCGAGATATGAAACACCCATGCGGCTCAATCAGGAGACACTTATGTGGCACAACTATGCAGTATTTATGCAGATCAGTCCTGGGTCATTTATGCAGCGCTTATGCGACTCAGCTTATATGGCCCTATCATACAGAACACATGTGGTCCAACTGAGATAGGGCACGCATCGACAAAGCTTATTGCACAGAAAGCGATATAGCACGGGCCTGCGCATAAAAACATACGACATGGCCATCGTCTTCCCACTGTCCTTACCTTTGATGGGATGGTGCACGTCGGAAAGAATGGAAGGAGAGTCCGCCCCTCTCGACGGAGAAGCAAGTCCCTTTCCTTTGGCCGCAGTCGACTTAGAAGCTTTTGGAGCCATTGAAGACAGAAAGACGAAGATGAAAGAGAAGAAGGTAAAAGAGAAAATTTTCTCTTCAAAATTACCACTATTTATAGAGTTTCTAAAAAGGGTGCCGCTTTGATTCTCAAGATCATTAAAGATAATGATGACGTTTGGCGATTTTATCCCTAGTAACAGTTGACTTTATCTCAAAAAAAGAGAACCCAAATCCAAAATCGAATCAGAAAAATTAAATGTAGCAGTGACAGCTGGCAGGCTGATGGGATCTCCCTGCGGCTCAATATGGCCTTGTGACTCAAGATTTGTTCTGCGGCTCAGGATTTCTCTGCGATTCAAGATCCCTCTGCAGTTCGAAAAACTTCCTACGACTTGAAGACTCCCTACGACTTGACAAATTTTTATGCTTCTTATTCAAAGTATTCCAAATTTGCAATTTAAAAACTTTAAAGGGGGTCTTGTAGAAGCATGAAAAATATGGGGTTCATGCAGATTACAAATTACCGCATAGGTACTTTGGGCCAAACATGTTCGCATAAAGGAAAGCCGTATGACTGGTTCAATGACATATGCGGCCCATCAATAAACAGCTGTAGAAGGAAGATATGCGGCCAAGAGGAGCAGTTCGACTGATAAAGCTGACAAGTCCTGACAAAACTGACAAAAATGACAGTTCTGATACTTCAAGAAAAAAAGATAAGACGTGAGACGTCGCCCAAAAGCAGGGTTCGTACGCCTTCATGCGGCCGAAAGAGTGTCATCTAAGCCGCATGAACGTTATGCGGCTCAGACTTATGCGGCCCCAAAATCTCTAAACTTCATGTAGCCAAGAGTAACTATGATCCAAGCCGCATGAGCTTTATGTGACCAAAAAATAGATCAAAGACTGAGAAAACTATGCAGCTCCCCGCGACAGGACATGTGGCAATCTGACCAAATCCTTAACTACCCAGATTTGCTATAACAAAATCCCAACAAATTGACAGATGGCAGCCAAAGAGCGGGTCTTCGCGTGCTAATCAGCCACGTGGCCCCAAGACGTCTATGCGGCTCAACATACATTCTATTATAAATATCAGGGTGCCACACCCCTGCAAAAGGCTGGCAACCTTCAAGAAAAAAGCAATTTCTTCACGAGCTAAAGACTGCGTCAGATAGTCCACGGAGTAAGGCAGAGTTGATAGCACTTTCTCGAGCCTCCACCGTCACCCTCCAGAATCAAAACTAAACAATTGTACTTAGATTGTTTCCTAGGATTTCTTTTTAGGCTTTTCTTTGTACAAACGAGTTTGCAATCAATTTCAGTGTTCTGTAATACCTGTCTTTGATTTTTTTTTATGGCAAACATCCATAAGCTGTAAAATGTAGTAAAATAAGACATCTAAATCTCATCCACCAAATAAGAGAATAATAATATAATCAACTTAAGAATTTGTCATTTATACATGTAATTGGGCGGAGACAAATCTATTACCAACCATTTAAAAGAGAAGGATAATACATGGAAGAAAATGAGAAGGAAAGGTAGCAAGTCGACCCAAGGGCAATTCTCGGCGAAGGAATGGAGAAGATCACGGCCTTAGCTAGAACACCTTCAAATATCACAGAAGCACACACCTGGAGAGATCATCAGGTCTTCAGAGGGATGTAACAAGATACATAATATCATGCCGTATAAACTGAATATAAAGTATATCATAAAGTCACAAGTATGGTAAAGTGTTCCAACCATAACACGGTCCAATATTCCATCATCAAAACAGTAGACTACCCCTACAACCAAACAAGGACAAGGGGTAGTGCACTATTCTGCGATGTGACATTGCCCCGTGCCATGACTAGAACGAAGTATGACATGACATTAACTATGGTTACCTAACCAATCTAGTATGCAATTTAGAAGACATCTCAATGTATGGGCAGTTAAATGCTGACTCCCCCAGGACAAGGTA
Source organism: Iris pallida (assembly GCA_029216955.1). Lineage (NCBI taxonomy): Eukaryota > Viridiplantae > Streptophyta > Magnoliopsida > Asparagales > Iridaceae > Iris > Iris pallida. The sequence goes on along the minus strand of JANAVB010021800.1, from coordinate 13,081,608 downwards.
ACAACTTACAACACTCACACGTCAAGTACCAATACTATCAGCTGGCATAACTCGAGGCTAGCGGCCTACGTGACCCATCAGTCCACATAGCTCGAGGCTAGTGACCCTCGCGACACGACTATCGTAGTATGCAGTTACTACGTCTTTTGGTTTTGGGTAGCCCATACATCAACTGTCTTCACCCTCCTAAGAGTCACTAACAAAAGGTAGTCCGCTAAGACTAGGTCCACATGCATATTAAAACACAAGCAAGAAAATAATTGAAAGAAAAATAAAGTAACTATGAACATCAAGTCATGGATCCAACTGAAAATAAACAAGAAATAAATATGCAGTAAATAAAGAAAGATGCAACTAATTATAAACAGTAAATAAGGCAAGGTATCTTGCCTGAGGTTGTGTGCAAAAGGGCGACGTCCAATAGCTCGAACCGTCAGAATAGTGAAGCGATTAAAGCCAAATCCCGCAGGATCGGCCCTGGAGTCGTGCCAATAGTGCGACCGCACAGGGCCTCCAATTTTTTGGGGCCGCAAAAAAAATATTATGGTTAGTTTTGTAATTTTGTATTTCAAGCTATTCCATTTCTTCTTCAATTCCTACTCTACAATCCCTCCAAGACCTCCAATTCTTGGATCTCTATTCCCTACTGACTCTAAGATTCATATTTATAATCATACAAAAAATTAGGATTTCTTAAAGATATTGCTTTGACCGGTGTGTTAATTGCTATTTTGTTTCTAAAGATCCCTCAATTGTTAGTTGAATTTATCTTCCACAATAATGTTCAGATTTTTTATATATATAATTAAAATTTTGGATGTGCATGCTTAGTATTTATTTAAGAAATAATGATGTCAAAGACCGGAGCTCTTGGTCTTGCATCAGGTCACTCAGGTCCATAGCCGGTCCTATGATTTACGGGACCTATGAAAAAATCTAAAATTTGGGCCATTTTCTCACAAAAATAAATATTTTTTAAGCATTTTTACAAGCAAAATCATCAATTAAGCTATCAAAATCAACAATCAAGCTATCATATTTTTTCCGATTAGAGCGCTGGCTTTTTTGTTGCTGCCAGATTGGGTCTTTGTTTTTTTTGATATACCTAGTCTAATGTAAAATTACGGGACTTCCAAAATTGGGAGCCTATGACGGTCGCCCACCTCGTCCGTGCCCTGGGCTGGTCTGCTCAGGTCTTGGAGACTCTAAATTCTGTGATTACATACTACTTCTCATTTGGGTATTGATCGTTATTCATTTTATTATATGTTTTCATCAACAGAAAAATTTGGGGCCAGATTTAGTTAATTTAACGGTTAACACGTCTTCTATCTAAAACATCTTTATTATACTATGTAATGTGCTTAAATATAGATAATTTGAGCTTTAGTTATTTTGTTTAGTAACTACCTATAGATTCAGTTATAATATACAATCAAGAGCATCTCCAGAGATTTTGATAAAGATATATAATAATATATTTAAAAAATATGAATAAATAAATTTAGGCCATATTTTGAAATTCGCACAGGGCCTTCAATTATTAAGGACCGGCCCTGAAATCCCGCATACGTCCTCGGTTGCTGAAATAAACACCACGAACGTGTTTGAAATAAAATATGTCTAGGAAATGCCTGTCCAAAAGTCTAATTCTGGAACAGGGGCAAAATCATAATTTCAGGTCAAAACGATGTCCGCCGTTGGACCCGTTTTACACCGAAATACGTGCCAGAACCTACGGTCACTAAAGTTGTCAAACTACATGTCTACGGGTCCGGTTTGATAAGACGAATCCAGCCGTATGTCCAAAATTGGATTCCGGTGAACCGTGCACAAAATTTTCCGTTGGATCGGGTCGCGGGCCCACCAAATAGGCGTTCCAGTCGACCTTCTCAGAATCGGACCAAACTTGACATACATGACCCAAAAAATGATACGGTCCGCAAGTTTCATCTTGATACGACGAACGTGCACAAAGTAATTAGGAAATTTGTAAAGAGGTCGATACGATGAATTTTAATAGATACGTATCAAATTCGTCGTGCACACGCAACCAATTTGAATTCCGTCAAAGCCCACACGTCCGCAAAGATGATACACACCTTTCAATGCTTTCGGTTCGTGACCATGTCGTCCTGTTTGGCGGGACGCATGTCGTATCAGAGATTTTTTATTAAATTTCTAATTTTCAAAAACAAGTTTTTCTCTAACTTTAACAACGGATTACTTTCTGTATGGTGGGTGAAAAATAATTCTACAAGAAGGGTTTTGTAGTGCTATATTCGGACTAAGTTATTGTTCAAAAAGTTTTCCAAAATTTTTATTAGGTTTATAGGAAACAGTCCCCAAACAGAGGTACATGGATCGATCCCATGTACTGTTTCAGGACAGTTTTTGTTCGACTTCATGTCGAACTTGCGGACTGTTGGGTTATTTATATCAAAACCTACAAACTAGGATTTCACGATGGTCATATAGGCTGTCCGTAGAAATTTTTCGGAGTCGAAACGATCTAGTATAGGTGGAGAAAAACTGCAACGAAGTAGCGTACCTGGCTGTTTGTAGCAGAACAGAGAGTCCCCTGTTCCTTGCCGTTCGGGCGTTCTCCGGCGGGTTGCGACAGCACAAAGGCGGTCAGGGTTCAGAGTAGGGGTTAGCAAGGTCGCATGTGGTGGGGTGTTCGCTCACGAGGGGGGTTTGATGAGTTTTTGAGTAAATTTGCAATTGAGGTCGGTTACCTATACCTAGTTTAAATCCCAATAATATATCGACTAAATCCGGATTTAAATCTAGGTTTTATCCAAATTTGTGGAGAATGGGATTGGGATTAAGCAGGAGGAAATTTGGGTTAAAATGATAAAGGTTTGAATGATCGCTAACGCAGCAGTCGGGTGTGGGCTTTTTCTTCATCTCGCGAGATCTCAAAATCTTGCGAGATTTTGTTTTGTTTTTTTTCTCTATACAGAGCTTCTGTTTTCTTGGGTCGAGGGAAAAATCTGTGAACATTGCCGAGCACTGTTCACAAGTTTTGAAATTTTTTTTTTTTACTATTAGATACATATATATATATATATATATAATATATATATATATATATATTTTATATATATATATATATATATATATATATATATATATATATATTATTTATTTTTATTTATTTTATATATATATATATATGTACATACTTTAAAACCTATATAGATATCAACAAAAAATACCAAGAAAATTCTAATAATAAATTTAAATAAATTCCTAAAAATGTAAAATAGTTTTCTATAATATTTACTAATATCTTGCACATATAATATATATCTTTGTGTGAATAAATTTAAAATTTACAAAAATCAAATATACTAAAAATTGGTGACTACGTATATATTTTAGGAAAAAGACGTATTTAACTTAGATCTACAAAAATCCATTCATCAAAACCGAACAGTGCCAGGTGATATATATATATATATATATATATATATATATATATATATATATATATATATATATATATATATATATATATATATATTTTTTTTTTTTTTTTTACATGAACACAAATGTGAAATCTGTGTTCAAGTCAAACACACTAGATTACCTTTCAAATCTGTCCACAGGGATATGTACATACTTTAAAACCTATATAGATATCAACAAAAAATACCAAGAAAATTCTAATAATAAATTTAAATAAATTCCTAAAAATGTAAAATAGTTTTCTATAATATTTACTAATATCTTGCACATATAGTATATATCTTTGTGTGAATAAATTTAAAATTTACAAAAATCAAATATACTAAAAATTGGTGACTACGTATATATTTTAGGAAAAAGACGTATTTAACTCATATATCTTAATTACTAAAAAACATATTAACTATACATGTATATACTAAAAGGATATTTACATAAACTATATATATATAAAGTAAAATCCAGAGGACAAATTTATATGTACATAAATACAAAAATGAATACCAAGATGGAATGAAATAATAATATAAAATTATGTAGTAAAAATTTAGGGGGGTTTACATGAACACAAATGTGAAATCTATGTTCAAGTCAAACATACTAGATTACCTTTCAAATCTGTCCATAGGGATTCTGAACTCCTAGAACTTATCCATAGTGGCGTTTGTGATTCCAATAGGGTTTTAACCCGAGAAGGTAGGAAATACTTTGTCACTTTTATAGATGATCATTCAAAGTATTATTACACCTACCTTCTTAAGACCAAAGATGAAGTTCTAGACAGATTCAAGGTCTATAAGTCTAAAGTTGAGAACCAGCTAGATAGAAAAATTAAGATCCTTAGATCAGATCATGGTGGAGAGTATACCTAAAATGAAATAACAAACTTCGGTGAAGAGCATGGAATTATTCATGAGGTTACCGCTCCATATTCACCACAGTCCAACAGAGTTGCTGAAAGAAAGAATCGTACTCTGTTAGACATGGTCAATGCCATGCTTCTCAGCTCAGGTGCCCCTGATAATCTTTAGGAAGAAGCCTTATTGTCAGCCTATTGTATCTTTAATAGGATACCCAGTAAGACTAATGACAAGACCCCATATGAGTTATGGAAAGACAGAACTCCTAGGATCAATTACCTCAAAGTTTGGGGATGTCTAGCTAAGGTAGGGATTCCAGAACCCAAAAAGAGGAAGATAGGACCTAAGACTGTAGATTCTGTGTTTATAGGATATGCCCTAGATAGTAATGCCAATAAATTCCTTGTAACCCATTCTGAAGTAAATAAAATCTCTAATAACACAATTATAGAAGCTAGAGATGTAGTTTACTTTGAGAATATATTTTCCTTCAAGGATAGAACCCCTTCATCTTCCTCCAACCCTTCTCTTACTCCATCTACTAGTTCTCATGATCTAATATCAAGTCCACAACCTGAACAAGTCATAGAACCTAGAAGGAGTAAAAGAAAAATGATTGAAAATAATTTAGGAGAACGATTCTTCACATTTTTGATAGAGGGTGATCCCTCAACTTATGAAGAAGCCATATCTTCTCCTGATGCCCCTTTTTGGAAAGAAGCTATTAACAATGACTATAACTCCATTATGGAAAATAATACTTAGTTTTTAGCAGACCTACCTTTAGGTAATAAACCCATAGGTTGTAAGTGGATCTTCAAAAAGAAACTTAAAGCCGATGGTACCATAGAAAAATACAAGGCTAGGTTAGTAGCCAAAGATTTTACCCAGAAAAAGGGATTAGATTATTTTGATACCTACTCTCCTGTATCTAGAATCACTTCTATTAGAACCCTTCTAGCCTTAGCTTTCATTCATGATATGTTGATCCATCAAATGGATGTAAAGACATCATTTATAAATGAAGATTTAGAGGAAGAAATCTATATAGAGCAACCAGAAGGTTTTATTGCTAAAGGTCAAGAAAAGAAGATTTGTTGATTAGTAAAATATCTTTATGGCGTAAAACAAGCTCCCAAGCAATGGCACAACAAATTTGACAAACTCATTTTAGAATTTGGTTTTATGCCAAATGAATATGACAAATGTTTGTATTCTAAAAATACAAATGGAAGTTGTGTCATCTTATGCTTGTATGTTGATGATATCCTTATTCTAGGATCTTCACTAGAATTGATAAATAACACTAAAAAGTATTTATCTAACCAGTTTGACATGAAAGACCTAGGTGAAGTAAACCTGATCCTAGGAATGCAAGTGTCTAAATGCAAAGAGGGCTATACTCTATCCCTAGCACATTCAATTGAGAAATGCTAATGAAGTTTGAGTATTTTGACAAGAAACCTGCCCTTACTCCTTATGACAGTAATATTGTTCTCAAGAAGAATGAAGGATCACCTATAGAACAACATAGATATTCACAAATGATAGGGTCCCTTATGTACATAACAAATAGAACAAGATCCAATATTGTATTTGCTTTTAGGAGACTAAGTAGATATAATAGTAACCCAAACCAGTCACATTGGAATGCATTGGATAGAGTATTTAGATATCTTAAGGGAACTCTAGATTATAAACTTTATTATACTAGATACCCTGATATTATAGAAGGTTACTCGGATACAAATTGGGTAACTGATTCACATGATGTGAAGTCCACCACTGGATATGTTTTTATCCTAGCAGGAGCTGTAATCTCCTGGGATCATATAAACAAACTATCATTACTAGGAGTACTATGGACTCTGAAATGATACCTTTAGACATTACCTGTACAGAAGCCGAATGGCTTAGAAATTTCATTATGCATATACATGTTTCTGTTCATCATGTTCCTGTAATTTCTATAAATTGTGATAATAAATCTGTTATAGAACTACTAAAGCATGATTCTGTGAATGATAAGATAAACAAGCACCTGCAGCTGCGTTTTAAGTCAATAATGAACCTATTGGACAAATTTGTGGTTCTGGACTATATAAAGTCAGAAAAGAACCTTGTAGACCACTTGACGAAGGGTCTGTCTAGGACATTGATACTAGAATCATTGAGGAAGATGGGGTTAAGCCCATAGTATAGTCACCAACGGTGGCAACCCAACCAAGTCTGACTGGAGATCCCAAGAAGCCTGTTCAATGGGTAGGAACAAGCTGGACTATGTGACTATTATGGAACACTGATCCTGAGATTAAATTTTCTTTAAAACAAAAGCCCAAGAGGCTGTACATGTGTACATTAATACCCCATCCCTATGGTGACAGTGTTCCTTGTGTGATATGGATAGGATGAGTTTAAACTCTTAATAAGTCCAAGCATGATATGCAGGGTTGATTTCTATCACCAACCCTTGAGGACTTACCTATATGAGAGGTCGTGAAGGCCGCGACTATAGGACAGGGCGATCCTGGATAACTCCCATGAATGTGTAAATGTGCGCATGGCCAACCAAACGCGCCACCGATAGACCCAAGCACCTCTAGCGTACTATGTGTGCTATTGTTTGAATCTGGTTCAAGAAGACTGATTCAAGGCGTAGTCCACCAAGCTCTTCTTCAGACAAAGACGATAGTCACTACATGAGATTCAAGGCTGTAGTCCATCTCATTTATGCATAGTATACAATTGCCCAGAAATTCTCTTACTCCTCCTTTATCTTTCCTTCCTCCTATTACTTTGGAACTTGAGCTTTTGGGAGGGGGGATTGTTAGCTGCTTGCAAGTTTTGAGCAAAAGCTCAAGTTGCTTGTTTTTCTTTTTGTCCCACATCGGATAGATGTGTGGACTTGGGAGTGTTTATATTCCTTCGCCTTACTTTGCTTCTTTGAAGTTCTATGTGGGAGCCCCTTGGGCCACACGCGTGCGCCGCTGCCGTCACCCGGTCCGACTCGGCTCGGTTCGGTTCAGCGCGCGTAACGGGTGCAGGTACGTGCCCATATCTGCGGACGTCGAATGCCGATCCGATTTCCTCTTCGGGTTCGGGCTGAGACCCTAAAATCCTTTTTGCTCCTATTCAAATTTTTGACCGTTACTATTCCTTTAATTTCTGTAACGGTTGGATTCTGAATTATGTCAAGGTGAAATGAACCATGTGCTCTTTATTTGGTGTAAACGTTTTGTAACGTTCAAATTAAATTAGTTAATTAAACTGCGTTTAATTCTCCTCTCCATTGCAATACCTATATATTGACCATTTTTTTCATTTTCCCTAGTCACAGAAAATATTCCCTCTCAAAACTCTATGCAATTCCCGTCTTCTTAAAATCATTGTTGTTCTTTGTTGTTGCTCTGGGCAGAGCTAAGTCGGGTCATTCTCTCTGCGTCGTGTACGGCAACGAGATTCCGGTAGAGCAGAAATTTTACCACTAGGGGCGTTCGGATTCAGTCTGCACATAGATCTGGACTAACTCTTAAGACAGTGCTAAGTGCGCGACTTCCCCAGAAGCCGGTAACATTTACTTAATTTTATTTTCTTGTAGATTGAAAACAAAAAATTATTGAAGAAATTCCAACACATTTATCAATACATCTTTTACTTAAAATATATATTGATAAATATATAATCAATGTATATTAATAAATATGTTGGTAAAAATATCAATATAAAATATATATTTATTAATTATTGATATGTGTCCTTAAAGTACATGATAACAAAATTCATATACATACTCACCAATAATTTCAAGATGCAGTAGTAGTACTAATTCCCTTTGTGTTGAATGTTTAAAAATGGGAACCCTGTCGAGAAGGTTTTCCAAATGAGGGTTCTAAGGAATTTTCCATCTCAAGGAAAGAGGTCGTATATCCGTAGTTAAAGTTGGTGGTTGTTTGTCCCGGTGAACGTGACGCTCGTTGATGGAAAAAAAAAAACTCGAAATTTGTGGGCATGCAAACTACAGTTGTGAGTGTTCAAACAACCGACTGAGAAATGAATAGACCAAATGAGTTGGTGAGCATGTTCATACTTCATACGACTGACTCTACGCGCAAGTGCCTCTTCTGGATGTCAACTCATATATTAGTAATATGATCTTAGGAAATTTATTGATCAGAACAGAAAAGTTGTAACGAAATTGAAAAAAAAAACATAAATTTTTTCAATTTTTAAAAACAACACAAGGATACTCTTCCAAAGGACATTTTGTAAAAAAAATAAAATAAAAAATCAAAACGACCTTAAGATGGCCGTTTCCCCTTGATTTTTTTTATATTTTATACATATAGGTCCCACTAAACTTTGATTTATTATATTATTGTTAAAAATAAAATAATTGAATATAATTGGTAGGGGACGTTTTGCATGTAGGTCCCTCCACAACAGCACTTGAGAAACGTCTTTCCAAAGAGCGTTTTTGTAGAGAATAATTGTTGTGTTTTTTATTGATGGGCTACTCAACTACTTATAGGGAGTCTAGCTCCTCTTCATATTACATTTTTCAATGTGGGACTAAATTCCTTATTAGTTCTCAACACTCCCCCTCAAGATGGGCGATAGATATTAATCATTCACATCTTGTTACATAGCTTCGACAGTCTTAATGAACTAAGACCCTTAGTCAGACAGTTTGCCACTTTTTCTTCTGAGCGAACATGATCAATCTTCAGTATCCCTTGTTCCAGCTTCTCTTTGATGAAGAATCGATCGATCTCGATGTGCTTCGTTCTGTCATGCTGAACTGGATTGTTAGCAATACTTATTGCAGCTTGACTATCGCTCAGAAGACTTAACGGTGTTCCCTTGTCCAGCTTCAACTCTGTCAGCAACGCTTTCACCCACAGCAACTCCGACACTCCTAAAGCCATTGCTCTGTATTCTGCTTCAGCTGTAGACCGTGCTACCACAGACTGTTTCTTGCTTCTCCATGAGACCAAGTTTTCTCCTACAAAGACACAATATCCCGTGGTAGACCTTCTATCGTCTATGCAGCTCGCACAGTCTGCATCGCAATATTCCTCAACTTCTATACATCCATTCTTCTTGAACCATAGCCCTTTCCCCGGCGTCCCTTTCAGATATCTCAAGATCTGAAATACTGCATCCATATGACCCGTTCTTGGATCATACATGTAGCGACTTACTACACTCACCGCAAATGAAATATCAGGGCGAGTGTGTCCCAGATAAATCAATCTCCCTACAAGTCGTTGATATCTTTCACGATCAACTGGCTCTCCTGCTTCTGCTCCCAACTTACACTTCTGGTCAATTGGAGTGACTGCAGCTTTGCATCCCAGTATCCCTTTCTCCTTCAGCAGATCTAGTGTGTATTTTCTCTGTGAGAGAACAATTCCTTGTTCGCCTTCACACACCTCGATACCTAGAAAGTACCTCATCGCTCCTAGATCCTTCACTTCGAACTCCTTCGCGAGTTTTGACTTCAGCTTAGCAATCTCGGCTTCATCATTACCTGTGATTACTATATCATCCACGTATACAGCAAGTATAGTGATGTGGCCTCTTGCATGCTGAAGAAAGACCGTATGATCTGCATTTGCTTGATAGTATCCCATGCCTGTAACAGCCTTTCTTAATCTGTCAAACCAGGCTCGAGGAGATTACTTGAGCCCATATAGCGACTTCTTTAGTTTGCACACTTTTCCATGCGACGTCCCTCCGTCTGATTCTGTAGCATAGCACCCTGGCGGGAGTTCCATGTACACTTTTTCTTGTAGGTCCCCATGGAGAAAGACATTCTTCACATCTAATTGGTATAGCTTTCATCCATAGTTTGCTGCAATGGAGACCAGAGTCCTTACGGTGCACATTTTCGCTACTGGATCAAACGTCTCATCATAGTCGATGCCATATGATTGTGTGTATCCCTTTGCAACCAACCTCGCCTTGTATCGTTCCACCTTTCCTTCTGACGTCTCCTTTACTGTGTACACCCATTTGCATCCCACAGTTTTCTTTCCTTTGGGTAATGGAACCAGCTCCCACGTCTTATTTTTTTTTCCAGTGCCCCAAGTTCTTCCATCATCGCAGCTTTCTACCTTGGATCTTTCTTTTCTTCCTGCCAACTTTGGGCAACGAAGTAGAGTCTAATGATGCGATGAAGGCTCGATAATTCGAAAAAATATTAGAATAAGACAGGTAATTGGCAATATCATGTTCATAATCATCAAAACGACTAAGAGCCTTACCCGTATTGATACGAGAAGATCTCCTTAAGGGAGCAATAGGTGGTGGAGAGATCATACCATCAGAGTCAGAGAGATCCGCATCAGAATCAGATTGATTCTGTGCGGGGGCAACATCTTCAAGAGTTGGAGCAGGAGTAGACGAGGGACTTGGTACAGAAGGCACAGGGCATGGTACAGGCACGGTATTGGACTTCTGCTGTCTCCTTCTGTAGACTTGGAGCTCCTTTTCCATTGTCTGCTGCTCCCCCTGTTTAACATATGTATCTTCTTCATCTTCTGTATCGGAGTTACTGCTTTCTCCCCTTTTCGTCCAGTTTTCCACGACCGGGCATGGGACCGATCCGACTACCACAGATGGGTTTATTTTCTCTCCTTCACATCTAACACCCTCTGTGTTAGGTGTGTCACCAAACGCTGAACCGTCATCCGAACCATAATATGGTTCCAGTTCTCTGAATGTAACGTCTATGCTTACAAACATCTTCTGCTCAACTGGGCTCCAACATGCGTATCCCTTCTGAGTTGCCGTGTACCCGACAAAGACACATTTGACCGCTCTAGGATCCAGTTTTCCAACTCCTGGCCTATTATCCTGGACAAAACATACACACCCAAATACTTTCGGTGGAAAAGTGTACATGGTTGCACCAGTAAGCATCTCCAACGGTGTCTTCCAGTCCAATACCTGAGATGGCATTCTGTTGATGAGATAAGATGCCGTTAACACCGCCTGCCCCCATAAGTGTTTCGAAATATTCATAGCCAGCATCATCGTCCGTGCGACCTCCAGCAGGTGTTTGTTCTTTCGTTCTGCCACACCATTTTGTGCCGGTGTATAGGCACAGGAAGTTTGGTGTAGTATTCTATGAGTGGATAAATACTCAGCAACCTTCTTATTTGTATACTCCGTCCCATTGTCAGACCGTAAGCACTTAATTTTAGTGCCATATTGAGTTTCTACCCGACGATGAAAGTCACGAAACGCATCAAAGACGTCACTTTTATTCTTCATAAGGTACACCCATGTCACGCGAGTATAACAATCAATAAAAGTGACGAACCATCGAAAACCGTTAATACCGGTTGTAGGACAAGGGCCCCATACGTCCGAATGTATCATATCAAATGCAGCCGAACTTCTACTACCGGAACTCACATACGTGCTTCTGGTATGTTTACCCAACTCACAAGCATGACAAAATAACTTCTTCTTATCAGCCCTTTGGTATAAGGACGGATACATGCGACTAATAACTTTAAAAGAAGAATGACTGACATGCTTGTGGTGGAGTAACAATTCATCTTCTACACTGCGCCGTGAATCTGCCGGTGGTGTATCTGCTACCAGAGATGCCAATGCTTTGTCCAGTCCAGTCCTGTCCAAGTACCACAGCCCCTTATGCCATGTGCCAGTCCCTAGTCGTCGTCCTGTCCCCTTCTCCTGAAAGGTCACCGTAGGAATGTCAAAGGAAACAGTACAGTTCAGATCTAGTATAATGGCTCTAATAGAAAGAAGATTGACAGGAAAAGACGGAGCATGTAAGACATTGGTGAGAGTGAGAGAAGGGGTGCATGCGACAGTGTCTTTACACATGACAGGGCTGGAGTTACCATCAGCAGTCTGAATGCTCTCCGGCGTCGGTAGGTGAGTATAGTCCTGGAACTCACTGCGGGACCCCGTAACATGGCGAGATGCCCCAGAGTCCATAATCCAACCTGGTTGGTAGGTAGCTGCTGCAAGAGCACGCGCAGGAATACCTGTGCTGGTTTGGGCAAAGTAAGTGATGTGGTCCCCCGAGGTAGATGATGCCCCATGACTGCCGTCCGAACCTAGCTTCGTGCTGCGTAACCTCGCGAGGAACTCCTTCTCAAGAGGGGTTAACACAGCCAGGTGATTATCTTCCCCTTCCTCCGCCAGATTAGCTTTGTGCCCTCCAGAATAATTTCCCCTTCTACCAGCATAACCGTCTCTACCACCTCGACGTCCTCCGCGGCCCCGTCCACGATCACTCGACTGACTTTGCAGGAGTTTTGGACAAAATCTGATGTAATGTCCGAAGTCACCACAGTTGTGGGAAACATCAGCCACAGAGGGAGGTTGATTGAAGGCGGCAAGGGCAGACTTGTCAACAGCGGCTTACTCCCCCTGGAAAGAGCCCTTGTTGGGTATCAACTTCAAGCGAGCCTCTTCTTGTGCCATGGCAGCTATGGCTTCTTCTAAGGTTGGAAGCATGGGCTGTGCTAGGAGGACATTCCTTCTATGCTCAAACACAGGGTTAAGACCCTTCAAGAACTTCATCATCCGTTGTCGCGAAATATAATCCAAGAACCTTTGGAAATGAATCGAAAATGCTGGTTCGACTTGGGCATCTTCCATCCCAAGAGGATCATAGTGATCCAGATCAGACCAGTACTTATTCAACAGTGCTGCATACTCAGAGATGGTACGGTCGTCCTGGGACACCCTATCAAGTTCATCCTGCAGTTGGAAGACCCGTATAGGATTGCCTGAGCCTGAGTACATATCCTTTAAAGTCTGCCATATATCAGCAGCAGCCTCCATCGCCTCTACATTGCCCGACACCTGGTCGATCAAGGAGGCTGTCAACCATCCAGCCACAACATTGTTGACAATGTCCCAAATAGCAAACTCCTTTGAGGAGGGATCATCTGGCACCTTGGTTTGGCCATTGACGTAGCCAACCAAGCCACGTCCCTTTAGCGTTCGCATGGCCTGCCGTGACCATTTCAAGTAGTTGGACGTTCCTTCCAACTTCGTCTCAAGTTTGTCCAGCTTTTCCATTTTGTAGGATGACAGATCCACATCAGTATGGATCACACTTGCCTCGGTTAATCTCTTTGATAAAATATCATCAACCAAGGCCTTCATCTCTTCTGCTGTCAGTTTACCACTGATCGAATCCATGGTGTCTTCAACTGTGAGTCGTCGTCGGCGTCGTCTTTGTCGGCTTCGTCGTCGTCGTCTTCGTCGTCGTTGTCGTCTTCGTCGACTCCGTCGTCGTCGTCTTTATGTAAAGTCTTCAACAAAGACCTTACGAATGTGCTATTAACATGGCCAACACTGGCGCGCGTATGTAGATCCTAATTTGTAGATCGAGAACAGAAAACAAATAAAGTATTTGTAATTCCGGAGGGCAGAATCTAGGAACAGAAGGTGCAAATAAAGTATTTGACAGCCATCCGTCTGTGAATAACCGCCCACATAATCTCTCTCCCAAATTAAGGTTTTTTTTAGAGAAAAAAGGGGGGGTTCGGCAGTAGTGGGGCGGAAGAGGGAGGGTGGGGGGGCGTCGGGGGGGGGTCAGCTGGGTTGGGCGTCAGGGGGCAGGAGGCAGGGGTACGTCCGGGGGCAGGGGGGTCGGCGGCAGGGGGGAGGCGTCGGGGGGGGGGGTGGGGTGGCAGGGGGCAGGGGGCAGGGGGGTCGGCAGCAGGGGGCGGGGGGGTTAGCAGCAGGGGGGTTTGCCGGGTTGCGGAAGGGGTATAAATTTTTTTTGTGGTTATGGCTCTGATACCATGTAGAGAATAATTGTTGTATTTTTTATTGATGGGCTACTCAACTACTTATAGGGAGTCTAGCTCCTCTTCATATTACTGTTTGCAAAAACAAAAGTTTGAAACTTTATTGATACAAACTTTGTAAAGATTACAAGAATTCTGGAAAAAGTACAACTATAGGAATCCAATCTAGAAGATGATTGCTTTATCCCTTGGACGATGTAAACTTTGAAGACGGTAGCCTCAGAAGTTGACTTGAAGGCAAAAGCCTCAGAGAATTGAAAACAAAAACCTCGGAAGAATGCAGCAGCACTTGGGCAAGAACTCCTGAACTCTCTGATAATTCTGAACTTTAATGTCTAATCCCCTTGAATGGAGACTTGAAACTCTATTTATAGAGTTCTGGAAATAACTAACTTTTAGTTATTCTGGACTGCGCATGCTGGATTGCGCATGGATTGGATTGCACAGCTTTGGACTGCGCATGCAGTTGTTGGATCGTGGTCCAACTGTCTTGGACACATGGCATCTTTTGATTGAAATGCGCATGATCGTGTATAGATAGTTGCCACGTAATGAACAATTGATGGCATGAGTGCCACGTGTACTTTATCACTTGTATTGATGGAGTGCGCAACCTAAATTGCGCTGGCTTCGGATTACGCAGGCATGGACTGCGCACAGAGTGGTTGGCCGATTGCGCTGCCAGCTGTCCTCGAGCGCCGTGCTGCACGATTAAACAAACAGTCGCCTCGTTCTCCGCACTGTCAGCTGTCAGAAGATTTGATTGTGTCAGGTAATGATGATTATTGCCACGTCAGCCTACGCGCTTGAGAGTGTGCGCAGTCTAGTGTGCGCAATCTGTATGATGCACAATCTGATGTCTGCGCAGTTCATTTGAAAGATGCATTTCTTAATCATCATGACTTTGTTGATGTGTGCAACTTGATTTTTTAGGATCTACAAGGTTTTTGAAAGTTGAATTTATTCAAAGTTTTGAAATACTTTGAATTTCAAATTTTAAAATCAAGTTGCGCACGTGTGAGCTGTCTGCGCAATCGGATGAATCAGCCCTACTTTTTCGGCGCAATTTGAGGCGGCCGTTTCTCTTTGAAAAAAACTATAAATAGTTCCTTTGATCCTTCGAATCATTCTTTACTTGCTTTCTTGTGTTTGAGAGAGAGAAAACTCCTGAGTTCATCCCGACTTCAGCTTTCTTCTCCGTCGAACTCCATGGCGCCAAAGAGATCCTCCGCCGCCGACAAGGGCAAGGCCCCCGCTGAGTCTTCGGCAAGGGTTGCGCGACGTCCTTCTCGACATGAGACTGCACATCCTGCTTTGCAAGGTAGATGACCCAATCGAAAACCCTTTTTAGGTTTTTTCGACTTCACAGATTTTCAGAATCTATCTCTTTTTAGAGATGTGATCATACTGCGCCACCCCTTTTTAGGGTTTTGGTTGTACGAAACAATTTATTCTTCATTTTTATGAAGAATATCTTCTTGCACAATTGGTTGAACTGCGCTGGTGAAAGTCAGCGCAGTCTGCTGATTCGCACAAGATTGCCAGCACAATCTGATGCTGCACAAACTGATGGTTGCGCGATCTGATGGTTGCGCAATCTGATAATAGCATCTTTGATTGTACTTGTGCTGATTTTTTTGTTTTCTCTGTTTGATGCAGTGAATACCAGAGAAGATCCTGGGTATAAGAACTTTGTAGGGACTCTTTCAGAATCGAAATTCAAAGAGGACCTGTCCCATGTGCTCTTTCCACAGTATGATCTGCCAGTTTCCCGCCAAGCTATCTTGGTAGCCCAAGATAATGAAACCCTATTATGTTTGATGAATGGGCAACCTTTGGAGTCGGCAGATGCCATCATTCACAAGAAGCCCCTATTTCTGTTTGGCGAGGCTTTTGAGAAGAGCTCTCAGCCGAGGCCACGGATGGAAGAACGGGTTTTCCAACAGAAAGACAAGACAATCTCAATACCTGAAGTCTCCCGCTGCCTCCCCTTATCTCGATATGCTCATGCGAGCTATTCGAAGAAAATGGAATAGAATCTCACACCTTTTCAGGATGCCCGTCCAGGAAAGATTTATGTGAAAAAGGGGCCTAACAAGAAAGACATGTTCTACAGTTCTTCGGAATGATACAGTGTCTTGCTCAGAGGTTTAAAGCTCGGTTGTATTCTGCCGAAAAATTCTTCTTTGTTATTGCCCGTGAGAATTCCAATATTTGCGAATGAGTTCACGAAGGTCGAAGGGAGGTATCCGGATCAAGACATCAGATTAACTGGACTGGTGAACCCAGACTATAAGAGATGGAGTTGTATAGCAAACTGGATTTTGACTAAGTTTGAAGACAAACTTCAGCAGATTAACTTGTATCAAGCAGTGCATGCCACTGTTTACGGTTTCGCCCCCAATCCACATTTATTTCTGGCTCTAGCAGAGAGATACAACTACAGGACGGGGACTTTTATGACTCCCTGCGGAGAGATCGGGTTTGCCCTTCACGAGATACAGTACATCTCTTACCTGCCGATGGGGGATGTCCCATTTTTAATGAAGAATCTGGGATGGAAGAGGCTAGGAGGAGAGTGATGGCATCTTGTGAAGAACGACTACAAGTTCTGAAGCTACAGATTGCTAATCTGATGACGCCACCGTCTCAGTAGGAAGATATCTTGTATCTTCTTGTCTTTCTTTATGATTGTAATGTCATGTCTTAAATTTTGATCAATAAAAGACATTTTGTTGTGGCTCTATTATTTCTTGCATATCTTATTCAGATATAAATAATAGCAGTAGAAAATATATTCAGAGGTGCAGGACATGATATATTTTCTTGTAGAAAATAATTATATTCATTATATCTGCTCAGAGGTAATGTTGACGTGGCAGAATATAATTTGTCGAATATCATTATTTCAATAGACAACTTAATCAAGGATGATAAGTTGCTGATGTGGATGATGAACGATAATGAATCGTCAAAAATGGTGTGAACGAAATGAATAGTCATAATGAATGGATGAACGGATAAACCGTCAGACGATGGTAAACGGATAAACCGTCGGATGATGAACAGATAAACCGTCAGATGAATTGAATGAACGGGCGAACTGTCGGATGAATGTGAATGAACGGGCGAACCGTCGGATGAGCGTGAATGAACGGGCAAACCGTTGGATGAGTGTGAATGAACGGGCGAACCGTCGGATGATAATGAACGGATGAACCGTCAGATATTAATGAATGGGTGAACCGTCAGATGGTAATGAACGGGTGAACCGTCGAAATAAATATAATGAACGGGCGAACCATCGGATGAATGTAATGAACGGGTGAACCGTCGGATGAATGTAATGAACGGGCGAACCGTCGGATGATAATGAACGGATGAACCGTCAGATGTTGATGAACGGGCAAACCGTCGGATGAATGTAATGAACGGGTGAACCGTCGGATGAATGTAATGAATGGGCGAACCGTCAGATGTTGATGAACGGGTGAACCGTCAGATGGTAATGAACGGGTGAACCGTCGAATAAATGTAATGAACGGGCAAACCGTCGAATAAATGTAATGAACGGGCAAACCGTCAGATGAATGTAATGAACGGGCGAACCGTCGGATGAATGTAATGAACGGGCGAACCGTCGGATGAATGTAATGAACGGGCGAACCGTCGGATGAATGTAATGAACGGGCGAACCGTCGGATGAATGTAATGAACGGGTGAACCGTCAGATGAATGTAATAAATGGGTGAACCGTCGGATGAATGTGTCGCTTCGTTGTTTCACGAATCTCTATCTATAAATAGAACAGAAATCTGAAAAGAATGATCATTTCCTCTTTCCAACATAAAGATGTCGTCTGGAGATGCATCCAAGAAGGCTGAACTCGCCCCGAAGTTTGAGACGGGCACTGAAGAATGTCCTGCCGATCCAGTTCAGCCAAAGCAGGCAGAAGCAGGCGAAGGTTCGTATGCACCCAAACCACCACGGATATCCTGGACTTCCTGCTTGAATCGGGAAAGACTGAAAAAGAGGAGTCCATGAGGATGGCTGCTTGTAAATTCCTGGTGGGTTCCAGCAAGGAGGTTCTCGGCTCTTTTGCTGATTATGTCTTTGATAAGGACGGCAGTGGTCCACGTCCCAATGTCGAGAAGAATGATAGTGACCTTCCTTGATATTATGTAACATCGTTTATAATGAAATAAAATCAAACTTTATTTATGAATTGTCTGATCATATTTACATGAAATCTCTGTTACATTTATACATAATATTTTTTGAGAAATTTGCCATTGATAGGCATCATTGCAACTCGACCGTCTAACTCTGAAAGTTGATAGGCTCCATTTGAAAAGACTTTCCTAACAATGTAAGGACCTTCCCACTTCGCGTCAAACTTGCCTTTGCTCATGTGAGTCATAGTCATAGGACGTCTGACTGTTAGAACAAGTTTTCCTTGCTGAAAGGCCCTGACTTTAACTTTGCGGTTGAAGGTCTTTGAGATGCGAACTTGATATAATTTAATATGTTGTTGAGCCAATAGCCGCTTTTCGTCAAGTGCTTCTAATTCTTGAAGTCGAAGAAGATCGTTGTTCTCTGTAGTGAGCTCATTAGCAATGGCGATCCTTAAGGATGGAATTTGAAGTTCTAGAGGAAGAACTGCTTTACAGCCATATACCAGAGAGAAGGGTGTACAGCCTGTAGGGTTGCGGACCGTAGTACGATAGGCCCATAGATATTCGCCAAGCTTTTTACTCCAGTTCCATTTGTTAGTAGATACAAACTTCTTAAGGAGCTTGATGATAGTTTTGTTGAAGGCTTCGGCTAAGCCATTAGCAGCAGGATTATAGGCTGTCGAAGCGACATTGTCAATCCGGTGATCATCACAGAATCTTGTGAACTTCTGGCTAATAAATTGAGGTCCATTGTCGTGAATGATTCGTCGAGGTACACCAAATCTGTAGATGACATGGTGTTTGACAAAATTTATGACGCTACTGGTCTTGACTTCAACCAAAGGTATAGCTTCAGCCCACTTAGAGAAGTAATCGGTTATTGCTAATATGAACCGATGTCCTCTAGAAGAAGGAGGATTGATGGGACCTATGACGTCCATGCCCCAAGCTTCGAAAGGCCAGGAAGCAGCAGTTGGATGTAGGAATTCTGAAGGCTGGTGAATGAAATCTGCATAGATTTGACAAGCACGACATTTCCTTGCATATTCGATGGCATCTGATACCATAGAGAGCCAGTAATAACCCATTCGTCGAATACGATCCTCTAGCTTAGGACCTGGTTGATGTGCTCCGCAAACACCATTATGAGCTTCGCGCAGTACTTGCTTTGCTTCATCACCAGCGAGACAGCGCAAGAGAAGACCGTCATAAGTCCACCGATAGAGAGTTTTGGTGGTTTGATTGTAGTAGAACCAGAGAGATCGTCGACGAATACTCGTAGCCTCCTTGGGATCTTCAGGGAGTATGTCATGAACCACGAAGTCGATGAAAGGAATTCTCCAATCTTCGTTAATAACATTAACTTCAGCAAGGTTGCTGAATTCAATATTACGATTGTTTTCAATGCAAAATAGCTCTCGATTAGAGATAAACACCACCTGCTATCTTTTAATAGGGATGGCTAAGACGACTGCAAGATTAGCCAAGGCATCTGCTTCGGTATTACAAGCTCGGCGAACATAGTCGATGAAGAACGCTTTGAATAATGTAGCCATGTTGATTGCTGCTTCATGATAAGGCACCAGATCTTGATGGAAAACTTCATAGGTTCCTCTAACTTGGTTGACAACTAGCTTGGAGTCGTCGTAGACTTCGAGATATTCAACATCCAGTTGTTTAGCTAGCTGAAGGCCAATGAGTAGAGCATTGTATTCCGCCACGTTGTTGGAGCATGGTTCATCTAGAGAGTAAGCTCTTTGGATAGTTGACCCATCTGGAGAAACGAGAACGACTCCGACTCCTGCTACAATGGCACCATTTGGTCCGATTCTGGATGCACCGTCAAAGAATAGACGCCAAGTAGAAAATTCTTCAGAAATCATATTTGATTCTAATGTCTCATCTGAAATTTTGTCATAAAGCTTGGATGTTTCTGGCATGGGATGGGCCGCCAAAAAATCTGCCAGTGCTTGACCTTTGACAGACTTTTGTGGAACATATATCATGTCATATTGAGCTAGCAGGATGGCCCATGTAGCCAGCCGAGAATTGAGTGTGCTAGGCTTCTTCATGAGTACCCGAAGAGGATTAACTCGGGATATGACATGAATAGTTTGGCCAATGATGTAATGCCGAGTCTTTTGAACAGCAAACATAAGAGCTAGACATTCTTTTTCAACCGGACTATAACGGTGTTCAGCACCAATCATAGTACGACTAAGATAATATATGGCCTGTTCATGACCTTCTTTGTTCTTTTGGGCAAGTAAAGCACCCAATGAATGATCCATAGCACGGACATACATTAAGAATGGTATGCCCGAGATTGGTGGCACCAAGACTGGTGGGTTCATGAGGTACCGTTTGATGTCATCGAATGCTTTTTGACATTCTTCAGTCCAAATGAAAGAGACACCTTTCTTCATTAGTTGAGTGAATGGTCTGCAGCGTCCAGACATATTCGAAATGAACCTCCTGATGTAAGCAAGTCGACCTTGGAATCCTCGTAGCTCTTTTAGGTTGCGTGGAGGACGCATCTCTTGAATAGCTTTGATCTTCTTGGGATCTATGTGTATACCCTTAGAGGTAATGACGAAGCCGAGAAACTTGCCACTAGAGACACCCAAGAATGACTTGGTGGAATTCATTTTGAGTTGATGTTGGCGCATGAGATTGAAGATAGTTCTTAAATCTTGAATATGATCTTCCTTCAGACGACTTTTGACGGCGATATCGTCAACGTAGCATTCGACTGTCTTACGAAGATGATCTCGAAAAATGGTACTCATGGCTCGTTGATAAGTTGCACCAGCGTTCTTGAGACCAAATGGCATCACGATATAGCAGTAGACTCCACGAGGAGTGCGGAAAGAAGTATGTTTTTCATCTTCAGGATTCATCCAAATTTGATTGTATCCGGAGAATCCATCCATGAAAGATATTCACTCAAACCCACATGAATTGTCAATCATGACGTCCGTGATAGGGAGAGGAAATTCATCTTTTGGACATGCTTCATTGAGATCCCGAAAGTCAATGCAGACACGAACTTTACCGATTTTCTTCAGAACTAGGACGACATTGGCTACCCAATCAGGATGTTGCTCTTCTCGAATAAAGCCACAAGCGATGAGCTTCTTGACTTCATCATCGATCACATCCATCATTTCTGGTTTGAAGCGTCGCTGTTGCTGCTTAACTGGTTTTGCATTGGGTAAAATATTCAATTTGTGAGTAGCAACTTTGGGATCTAGACCGGGCATGTCTTCATAGCTCCAGGCAAAGACATCAATATATTCTTTGATAAAAAGAATCAACTCTTGTTTATCTGCTTCTGAAAGATTCTTGCTGATGAATATTGGACGAGGTGACCCATTTTCTCCTACATCAATTTGAATTAATTGATCTTCGGTAGGAGGTTCTCTTTGTTCGAAGCGGAGTACCCATTGATTGTCCATCTATTGAGCCCGAGGATCTGTTTCAAGATTTTCTTCAATATCCTCATCATATCCTTCTGGAAGTTCAGCGAAGACCATATTAGAAGATACAATCACCCGATGGATTTCACCAATACTGGTGTCAGAATCCCATAATCTGGTGTCAGAAGAATTAGAACGTTCTTCACTATCAGAGTCGGAGACTGCTGGGGATAGCATCGAAGGAGAAGCATATCCGAGACCTCTTTTGGTCTTGCTGTAGAACATTTCTGACTTTCCTTCCGGGACAGTTGTACGGATAGGAGTTCTCCTACCCTTGCCGTAGTTGAGGCCACTTTTGAAGTCATAACCCATTTTTCAGATGATGTCTTTTGATTGTTGACTGTAACGACAGAGTTGGAGATGTCTTGTATCGTTACTCTTGCTTTCATCCGTATAACTGAATTGTTGTTCCGGTCCTTTACTAAAACGTATTGGACTTTCGCCTTTCTTTCGAGAAGGAACAATACGATATGAATCTTTTGGATCTTCAAATGAGACTTCTGTTTGAAAAGATTGTACAACTTCCATTGTAAATGATCGAAAGCTGTCTAACATATCCAAATAACATTTAGTATGATAAATGACATCAGTATACTGGAAAGTAGATGCTTTTTCATTGATCTGTACATTCATATTTACAGCAGGACCTTTAGCCTTAGCAGGCTTGGTCAGATTAATTACAAGAGGGGGAGAAGAAGAACATGGAGGAGGATTAGCCTTGTTACGACGGAGGTCAATAACAAGTGGCTCAGAAGAGGTGAGCTCCCTTTTGTCCTTGTTATGAGTTAGATCAATAACAAGTGGCTCAGAAGAAGTAAGCTGTTTTTTGTCCTTTTTATGACGTAAGTCGATAACAAGTGGCTCAGAAGAGGTGAGCTCGCTTTTATCATCATCCATCGTTTGTTTCTGGGCTGGCAAGTGAATAGCAAGTGGTTTAGAGGACTGAGAATGAGAGACTCGCCCTTTAACAGGTATGATAAGGGTGTCTTTAGGCACTGCTTCTTGCTCTTCTTCAGTATCCAGAGATAGCACCACGTTCATAAATTCATCCTTGTACATGCGAGCGTCGTTACAGTATGCTTCAACACCTTTAAAAGGATAGAGATCAGCGACCTCCTTTTGCACTTCTCCATTGTCATCAACGTATTTAAAATATTGATGGAGAGTCGACGGAACAATGTTGTGCTTATGCAGAAATGGTCTTCCCAATAAGGCATTATAAGAAGAACCATGATTGTCAATGATATAGAAGGTCACTTTTGTGCGAAGATTGCCTATTTGGAGTTTTAGGCGAATCTTGCCCAAAGGCTCACTCCTTCCTTGGTTGAATCCAAGAATGGTGGTGATTGTACTGGAGAGACTATGCACTGGGATCTTTAGCGCATCCAACATTGTCTTTGGCATGATGCTGAGAGCAGACCCTGGATCTATAAGAATTCGGTCGACTTTCATCGAATCGACATATCCCGTATAGTAAAGAGGACGGTCATGCCTGTTGTCCTCCATCAGCATGTCATCTTGTGTGAAAGTTATGTTTGGAATCAATTCCAGAACACTATGACAATGAAGACAAGAAACTGGCTCTGTTGTAGGCTTCTTCAGAAGGGCTAGACAAGTTTCAGCTTGCATAAGAGCCTCACTCAGAGTTTCCCGAGTCTCTTTGAAGAGACGCAAGAGTTCAAAGATTGACAGCCGGGCCGGTGTATTGGCTAATTGAGCCAAAATATCAAAGTTGTAAGGCTTCTCAAGTCCTATGGGAGATGACTTCTTTAAGGGCTTGTCAAAGCGGACTTGTTGTTTGCCTTTGTCAGTTGTCGGCTTGGGAGGAATGGGTACCACAACCGGTGAGGGTACAGTAGAAATATCTTCAGTAGAAGTAGGTTGCACTGGAGCAGGCTCGGAAGAAGAAGCAGGATTCTCTTGAGTTTCAGGGTAATCTTTCAGATAGGCTTTCCCTGATCTGGTGCCCAACAAGATTTCTTCGTCAACTATGGGGTCAAAAGACACTATGTTACAAGTCTTTGTCTTACCCTTAGAGCGGTCTTTCTTCTTGGATGAAGAGGAAAGCTCGAACTCTGAAGCAAGATCCGGATGAATCCACATAATCTTGCCATTGTCAAGAGACAAGGGAACAAGACCTTCATTTGGTGGAGGAGGGAGATTCTCAATCTCAAGAGTAGCTTTGGTGATAGGAATGACGCCATGCTGCACCATCTGCGGAGGGAAATCACCAAATTGAACTGAGACCATGTTTGCAGTCACAGTCTTCTCGTCTTGTTGCAGAATGACAACACCAGCATTGACCAGCTCTTGTATCTTGCCTTTGAGCACTTAGCATGCTCGAGTAGGATGCCCAATGAACCTGTAATAGACACAATATTTGGGATGATTAGTCTTACCGACTTCATCAGGCTTCTTTGGGTCTGGGAGTTGGATCTTGTTGCTTTTGATTAAATAATCAAAGATGCTTGCAGTGTCATTCTCGTCGAAGGAGTATTCTACTTTAGGATGAGGTTCCCTCGATGGAGGTGTTGAAGGAGTAGAAGTGGACGTAGGAGGAGCTACGTTGACCGCCAGAGATTCTTTATTCTTGTTCAAATTGATGTTCAAAGTTTCTTTTGCTTTGTGGTTGTTCTGGCGGTTGCCACCACCTGATGTCTGGTGTTCATCCCGGTCGGGGTTAGACATTTGTACCCCCAGCTGCTTGAATTTGTCAGCGCTAACTTCAGCTGCTTTAGCGTTGACAATGAAGGAGGGCCAATCTTGGAATTGAGTAGATCCTGTCCATATACTGATGATAGGCAAAAGATTTGCCTTGCAAGTATCAATAGTGACAGCAGCTGGAGTTCCGGGAGGCATCTTCAAGGCTTCTCGGCGGAACCGTTCGATGAAACTCTCAGCGGTTTTATTGTGTTTCTGTTTGATTTTGTTGAGAGCCGACATAGTCATGTCGTTGATCCCCTCATAGAACCGTTCCAAGAAGATTTGTTTGAGCCCTGAGAAGGAGGTGATACAACCATCGGGTAAACTTCTATACCAGTCGTATGCTACGCCGGCTAAACAACCGACAAACACTCTGGTAAGAAGAGCGTCATTTGGTTGAAGTTGGACAGTCATTACCTTAAAGTGATTGATAAACTGGCTTGGAGAAGTACTGCCATCAAACAGAGATATTGTTGGAATCTTATACTTAGGAGAAAATGGGACTTCCTTCCATTCAACTGGGTATGGTTGTTTGATCCCCAATCTTTGCAAGTTGTCTTTCTCCTTAAAAGCCTCGAACTGAGTGCGCAAGAGCTTGACAGCTTCAGTAGCATCTTCCACTGATGTAGAAGGAGCAGGCGGAGTCATAGTGGTATAAGGAGGAATAGCATTGTAAGCACTACCTCCAGTACCTGACTGACTGGGTGTAGTTTGAACTGGTACAAGGGGTACTTGAGGAGATACTACCCCCAGTCCTGTGTTGACAGGTACAGACGATGCTATGATTTCTGGACTTGCAGTAGGTACAGTCGATGGTGTAGCATGTTGTGCCACAATAATAGAATGCATACTGGCGACCATTTCAGCCATGGTCTTCAGCTTATGTTCTAGTGCAGTGATTCGCTGTTCCTGATTTGCAGAAGTTGAAGCATCTGGATCTTCATTAACAACATAAGCTGTCACTTCTCTTGGTACAGTGGAAGACACTGTCTGTTCAGAGCTTTCACTATATGTATCATAGTCGGAGAAAGAGTCATCTCCTGACTGAGAAGGAGGAAAATGACCCGAAGGATCTTAAAGATTCTTTTGACCAATTGTATCTCGGCTTCGGGAACGAGTATGTCGAAATACTCCTTCAGAAGATTCCTGGAGTAAATCTAAATACCGTTGACTAGGACGGCGAGGCTTGCCGTGCTTAGAGCACTTCTTACCCCCAGTGTCTCGAGAGGTCATGTTGACAGAAGCGTACAACACTTCATCTTCATTCTCTGACTTAGGTCCAGAGTTTGCAAAGTTCAGACGATCAAAGACAGATTGTTTTGTTGTTTGACAACAACACTGGATTATGACTTTATGATTGCAATGATGATCAGATGATTGAACTGGAGGTGTCGAGACATTATCCCGCTTTTGCCTGAGATGTTCCCGGAGATCAAAAGATTGAGGGATCTGTTCTTTGACAATATTCAGAACATGGTTCCGGTTCTTCAGATATTTTGTCCCTTGAGTATACAGGGAAGTGCTCAATTCATTTCATAGGTGTCGGGGTTCTTGACCCTGAAAATTTGCTTCTGATGATGTTTGGTCTTCGGCATTGGCTGTTTGCGTTTCATCGAAGTTGTTCTGTTGAGATAAGTTCTTAGATCTGCAAATTCACCCCCAGGGGTTTCTGTTTGAGACACCAGCAATTTTTCCTGTTTCGACCGGGATATCTTGAGAGTCGAAAGATCTTGAAATTCTGCTACCGGGGTAGGCAGAATACCTCTTTGATTAGTACAAGTTCTCTTGATATGAAGGGAAGAAGAATCCTTGTTTAGAGGATTTCTTGTACTGACTGGTGCCGAGGCACGTTCAGGTTGATCCTCCACGGTAAAGACCGAAGAAGACTAAGAAAAGACCAAAGGACCTTTTCCTTTGTTTTGGGAAGAAGGGTTAGCTAAAGCGTTTCCCTCTGTTGTCTTCCAAGTCATGGGACAAGGAAGTTTGAAAAAAGACCAAAGGGCCATTTCCTTTGTTCTGAGGAGGAAGAGGAATAGCCAAAGGACTACCTACAGTGGATTGCGCAGGAGCAACAGGATGTTTGGGAAGAGGAATAGAGCTCTTCTCCTTGCTGTGAGAAGAAGAGAGTTTAGCCAAAGGGCTGTTTCTCTTGAATTGCGCAGGCACAAGTTGCGCATGGGTTGATGGCGCACTGGCCACTTGCGCATGATTAGCTCTGGCAGAGGGTGCACTGGTTCTGGCTACAGAGGCTGTGGTTTGCGCATCATGAGTTCTTGCCACAGGGTGTTTAGGATGCACTCTGGTTGCTGGAGTAGTCGATTGCGCAGGAAGAATTGCTGCTAACTGCGCCAGGGACATAGGAGTCTTATACTTTGACAAGGCAGCATAAGAAGTACCTTATGTACTGCCCACAGCAGACTGTGCACGAGTAGTTGAGACAGACTGTGCAACAGTTGAAACAACAGACTGTGCACCAGGCTTGGTGGCAGAATGAATAGACTGCGCAATAGTTTGTGAAGCAGACTGCGCCACAGATTGCGCAGCAGCCTTGGTGGCAGAACTGCCAGACTGTGCAGCAGTCTTGGGGACCCACACTGGGCGCACTTTTCTCGTGGCAGAAGTTGTTGTAGTGCGGGGAGTGGTCTTGGAATTGATCATGGCTTCGTAGGCCGTCTGGTTGACCTTCACAACCAGCGTCTTCTGCGTCTTTCCGATAGACGCTACATCACATTGAGTTGTCACTTCCTCGTCGGAGGAGAAAGTCGTCCCCAGCAGAGTCGCCATTTTGTTTGCAAAAACAAAAGTATGAAACTTTATTGATACAAACTTTGTAAAGATTACAAGAATTCTGGGAAAGGTACAACTATAGGAATCCAATCTAGAAGACGATTGCTTTATCCCATGGACGATGTGAACTTTGAAGACGGTAGCCTCGAAAGTTGACTTGAAGGCAAAAGCCTCAGAGAATTGAAGGCAAAAGCCTCGGAAGAATGCAGCAGCACTTGGGCAAGAACTCATGAACTCTCTGATAATTCTGAACTTTAATGTCTGATCCCTTTGAATGGAGACTTGAAACTCTATTTATAGAGTTCTGGAAATAACTAACTTTTAGTTATTCTGGACTGCGCATGCTGGATTGCGCATGGATTGAATTGCGCAGCTTTGGACTGCGCATGCGGTTGTTGGATCGTGGTCCAACTGTCTTGGACACATGGCATCTTTTGATTGAAATGCGCATGATCGTGCATAGACAGTTGCCACGTAATGAACAATTGATGGCATGAGTGCCACGTGTACTTTATCACTTGTATTGATGGAGTGCGCAACCTAAATTGCGCTGGCTTCGGATTGCGCAGGCATGGACTGCGCACAGAGTGGTTGGCCGATTGCGCGGCCAACTGTCCTCGAGCGCCGTGCTGCACGATTAAACAAACAGTCGCCTCGTTCTCCTCGCTGTCAGCTGTCAGAAGATTTGATTGTGTCAGGTAATGATGATTATTGCCACGTCAGCCTGCGCGCTTGAGAGTGTGCGCAGTCTAGTGTGCGCAATCTGTATGATGCGCAATCTGATGTCTGCGCAGTTTATTTGAAAGATGCATTTCTCAATCTTCATGACTTTGTTGATGTGTGCAACTTGATTTTATAGGATCTACAATTACATTTTCCAATGTGGGACTAAATCCCTTATTAGTTCTCAACAGTTTTTAATTTTTTCCCCATAAAACTTGTTAACTTATTTATTTTATTATGGGAAAGCACAAAAATGCAAAAGGGTTGTTTAGGAAAATTTGTTAACTTTGGACTTTCGCTGCAATTTCGTGCAACTTTTATGCATTGTACGAAAATTTTCGTTTTTTTCCGTCCCGCAATATGAAGCACATGTCTAGTTCGTACCAATGTGAACGGAATTTTTTCCGAAAATTTTCGTACAAAGCATAAAAGTTGCACAAAATTTTAGCAAAAGCACAAAGTTTAACAAAATTTTCAAATAGCACTACAAATCCCTTTGGAAGTGCGTTCTGAAAAAAAAATGTTTTTTTGCATTTTTCCTTAATAAAAAAAAGGTTAAAGAGTTTACTGAAGAACATTTTTTTGAAACGCCCTTTGGAACTCCAATGCTGACATGACGGGACCTACATGCAAAACTTCCCATATCAATTATATCCAATTGTTTTATTTTTAACAATAACATAATAAATCAAAGCTAGAGGGACCTATATGAAAAAACAAACCAAAATCTTAAAGTACCAACAATATAGGATCTATATTCTAAAAAAAAACACATTTAGAAGGGAACACGCACATCCTAAGGGTGTTTTTTTTGCATTTGTTAACTTACTTTTTTAACAAAGAAAAACGTCTTTTTGATCGAGTTTTTGAATTTATTTAAAATTTTATTTAAGAACGCCTCTTGTGCTTTTTTTTAAAATTTGAGAAACTTTATGTTTTTTTTATAATTTCGTATAACTTTTATGCTCTATACAAAAATTTTCTTTGATCTTATTTCTGGTCACAACAACAAATAGGCACTCGTTATTGAATCGGAGATGATTTTACAAGGGTTATTTAGTAATAGGGTTTCACATAATAGTTGATGTTAGGATTTGGATCTTCAAAATATTCTACGTTATTGTTTGGATATGAAAATTATGGCTTACGTAAGCGAATGAACAGTAATTTAAGACCAAAACGCTAACACCCAATATTTTTAAGACCCAAATTATAATTTAAACTATTATTTGAGTCCCTATTAGGGAGTATCCCATTTTATTACAAACAGGTCACGTGACTTGTGGTGGCAAACAATCTTAATTCACAAAATTGTTTTTTCTTCCTTAATAAAGTCAAGATCGATAGGAATAGTCAATTTGCAACTTGGGCAGTTTGTTGTACTGTTCAGTAAAATTACTCTTGGTGGAAAAACACATCGCGAAACCTACGTCGATAGAAATCACAAACTCACAAAAAATCAAAACATATTAAACATTGTATATGTGGCGACTATGTCAGCTGGGAACATGTTAATCTATATTTATCACTAATAAAGAAGGAATACAAATAATATCAAATTCTTTGATTCTAAATTTAACCCCTCACAAATCTCGAAAAAAGAAGAAGATTATAATTGAGAATGCTATCCGCAATCCGATGACGACGAATAGAGCATTCAATTTCCTCTGAACAAATCTCATTTATCTATCTATCTTAAAGGGAACGATCTACGATCGAGCTATGAACAAATCTCATTTATCTATCTATCTTTAAAGGAAAATACTTAATTTTTGACACCCCCATTGTCTTTCTTTAAATAATTTAATTTCGCAAATCTCTAAATTAATCCAGTATAAATTATGACCGTCCAGATCGATCCAACGGTTCAACACACATGTTGCTCAGAACCAGAACTTGACTAAAAACTCGACGATATACCACCAGGCCATAAAATTCGATTATGGAACAATTTCCAAATGATCCAGGATACCGACAGTATACCGCCGACTTGCCGTCGTTGATATTTTTGGCTCTGCTTTGAGCCTCAGTTTGGCCACCAAATCTGTCACCTTAACCGCAACTCCCATCGACGTTTCATGACACTCCGGACCAAGGGCAGAGCCAGGATTTTCATTTACCCCGGGCTGAACTTCACACGTCATAAAAAAATTTTGCAAAAAAAAAAGCATTTGAGAATTTTTTTGAAAAAAATGGATTTTAGTTAAGAACCTTATATTCCCAAGTAAAAGATGGTAAAATAAAGTCCATGTTGGACTTGGATGAGAATGGAAGGAAGTAATGCAAGTTATACTCTAAGAAATACTTCAAAAATTTCATAGAATGGGAAGTGTTGAAGTGGTAAACATAAATTGTTGTAAAAAGAAGAGCTCCCCTTAAATGATTGAGTGCAGCAACTTAATACACTTAACATAGCTTCATATTTCACATACAAAAAGTATATCTTAATTAGGAAATGCTGTTGGAGTGGGTGGGGTTCCCAACCTATGTGGAGAAGACCCCGGAGTGCGACGAGCGCCGTCCGATGTCGGAGAAGCTCGGGAAGTAGGCGACGAAGTTGCTGCTGTTGCTGCTGGAGCTGCTGGAAGCAGGGGATCCGAGTTCGGTCCGAACTCGGTCCCAGGCTGAGTTCTGGCCGAACTCGGTCTGGCCGTTCCAGGGTTTGGCCAGTAGGTGCTGGTTGCCCCACACAGAGTTCTGGCCGAACTCTGTGTCGTCGGGGGCTGAAGCGAATTTCAGGATGAGTTTTTATCATTGGATCTAATCCAACGGTTCAGGTTGGTTGCGGGATTAGGGAGTTAAGTTGAGTTTTCTCAACCCTAATTCATTATCGTATGGTCGCAACGCATTGGACAACACAAGTTTGAGAGAGGAAGGAGGCAAGAGTGCCATTACAACTTCGGAGAAGAAGACGGAGGATTGAAGGTCGCTGTTCGAAGGAGATCGTGTTCGGGTAATCTCTACTCGTCGTTCTCGCTCTTCGTAGCCTTGTAATCATTGTTCTTATCTCTGAGTGTTGTGGGGATCCGATTTGGATCGGGAGGAGTTTGTAGAGGGTGTAATTCTTCTATTCCATTAGTGGAGGCTTCTCAGGGTTGGACTCCGATCGTCCCGTAGTTTTTTCCGCAAGGGTTTCCACGTCAAAAATTCTCTGTGTCTGCGTGGATTGTTTTGTGTGCTTGTTTTTGGGTTCGTGCGTTGTATTGCTCGGTCCTCTTGCAGGTACTCTCCGGTTTGGGGAAAGGTTTCCGCGTTTCTTTTCCAACAGAGTGGTATCAGAGCTTTGGGTTCAAAGGGTGTCAGGAGTTGACAGAGGAACCAGAGAGGAGAGATGGACGCGAAGCCGGTGCGCATGGTGAACCTTAATGGCACAAACTATCATTATTGGCGGAGCAAGATGAAAGATTTGCTATTTGTCAAGAAGCTGCATCTACCCGTATTTGCATCCGAGAAGCCCAGTGATAAATCCGAGGAGGACTGGAAATTCGAGCATATACAGGTGTACGGATACATCAGGCAGTTCGTTGACGAGAACGTGTACAATCACGTTGCCAATATTGAGCACGCGAAGACGTTGTGGGATAAGCTGGAATCCTTGTATGCCAAGAAGACCGGGGTAAACAAGTTGTTCCTGATCCGAACGATGATGGGTCTACGGTACAAGGATGGGGCATCTATTTCGGATCACTTGAGTGAGTTCCAGGGCATGGTTGACCAGCTATCTTCTATGGGAGTCAAGTTCGACGACGAAGTTCAGGGACTGTGGCTGCTGTGTATATTGCCAGACTCGTGGGAGACCGTACGAGTATCTATGATCGCTTCTGCTCCAGAGGGCGTGGTCAGTCTGGAGTTTGCCAAGAGCGGGGTGTTGAATGAAGAGATGCGGAGATGTTCTCAGGGCACTTCATCCACATCCCACCACTCAGAGGCACTTATTTCAGAGAGCCGCGGAAGGGGCAAAAGCAGGGGTCCAGGTGGTGGCAGAGACAAGAGCAGGGGGAAGTCCAAGGGTCGTTACGAGGACTCAGAGTGTTACCATTGCGGTAAGAAGGGCCATATCAAGCGGAATTGTTTCGCTTGGAAGAGAAAGAAGAAGGGCGACAAGGGGAAGCAAGAAGAGAACACTACAGCGACGGCCTCGGTGCATGGAGGCGATGTGATAGTCGTAGGTGATGAGGTCATTACTAACCTCGCCTGCGATGACAATTCTTGGCTGGTGGACTCAGGGGCTTCAGCACATGTATCTCACAATAGGGCACTGTTTGCCACTTACACGACAGGCGACTGTGGCGTGTTGAAGATGGGCAACGGAGATGTGTCGAAGGCGGTTGCCGTTGGAGATGTGCATTTGAGAACGAAGACGGGTGCAGTTCTTGTTCTCAAGGATGTTCGTCATGTCCCTGATATCCGTTTCAACCTGGTGTCGGTTGGAAGGTTGGATGACGAGGGATTCTTCAGTCTCTTCGGGAATAGTCAGTGGAAGCTTTCCAGAGGTTCGATGGTGATTGCCAGAGGAAGCAAGAAGTCTGGTCTCTACTATATGGAGGGGAGCGCAGAGGGGGCACAGGAGGTGAACGCAGTCAGTGATGCGTCTACCGAGTTATGGCACAGACGGCTCGGCCATATCAGCGAGAAGGGGATGAGCTACTTGGTGAACAAGAAAGTGATTCCGAGGCTCAAGTCTACAAAGTTGGAGAAGTGCACGCACTGTTTAGCTGGAAAGCAAAATAGGGTGTCTTTCCAAAGTCACCCAAGTTCGAGGAAGCCGGCGTTGCTCGAGTTGATTCACTCGGATGTCTGCGGTCCTATGAAGGTAAAATCTCTTGGTGGTGCTTCTTACTTTGTGACTTTTATTGATGACTGTTCCAGGAAGGTTTGGGTCTATGCCTTAAAGACCAAGGATCAGGTGCTGCCTACTTTCAAGGAGTTTTAGGCCTCTGTTGAAAGGGAGACGGACAAGAAGTTGTTGTGTGTTCGGTCCGACAATGGCGGCAAATACATTGGTCCCTTTGATGCGTATTGCAGAGAGCAAAGGATACGACACCAGAAGACTCCGCCAAAGACACCTCAGCTCAATGGTGTAGCGGAGCGCATGAACAGGACACTGATGGAGAGGGTGCGGTGTTTGCTGTCAGAAGCAAACTTGCCGGACAGTTATTGGGGTGAGGCTCTTCTCACAGCTGCTTATATTATTAATTTGTCTCCTAGTGCTCCTTTGCAGGGTGATGTACCTGACAAAGTATGGTACGGCAAAGAGCCGTCATACAATCACCTGCGGGCGTTTGGTTGTAAAGCCTTCGTGCATGTACCGAAGGACGAGAGGACCAAACTTGAGCCGAAGACGAGGCGATGCGTCTTTGTCGGCTATGGTCGGGATGAGTTTGGCTATAGACTCTACGACCCAGTAGAAGGAAAGCTCTACAGAAGCAGGGACGTGGTGTTCGTCGAAGATCAGACCATGACCAACACTCAGGATTCCGAGACGCCTTCTGAGGCTGAGGAATTGCCTGAGTTAGAGTCATTTCGCTTCTAGCAGTTTCCAGAGGACATCGCAGAGGATCCAGTTATGGGGGAGCCGGTACATGGAGTTGCTCCCAACCTTGATCATCAGCCTGCTGATGGTGGTCAGGGTGTCCCTCAGGAGGATGAGCATGCCGGAGAGGTAGTTCCTGAAGGGGCGGAGGCTGTCGGTATACAGCCAGCACCAGTGGCTCCACTGAGAAGGAGTGATAGGGATCGTCGACCATCTACGAGATACTCACCGGATGAGTATGTGCTATTGACTGACGGGGGAGAGCCCGAAAGTTTCGCAGAGGCTATGGAAGACGAACACAGGCAGGAGTGGATGGTGGCTATGCAGGAGGAGATGAGTTCCTTGCACACCAATTCCACTTATGATCTGGTGCGGTTGCCAAAGGGCAAGAAGGCTTTGAAGAATCGATGGGTGTTCAGAGTGAAGCAGACGGAAGATGCTACTCGCCCTCGATACAAAGCGAGGCTGGTAGTCAAGGGCTACGGTCAGCGGAAAGGCGTGGATTATGATGAGATCTTTTCACCTGTCGTCAAGCATTCGTCTATCCGGGTGGTGCTAGCATTAGCAGACAGTTTCGACTTGGAGGTCGAGCAGATGGACGTGAAGACGGTATTCCTCCATGGTGATCTTGAGGAGGAGTTGTATATGGAGCAGCCAGAGGGATTCTGTGAGAAGGGCAAGTCACATTTGGTCTGCCGGTTGAGGAAGAACTTGTATGGTCTGAAGCAGGCTCCGAGGCAGTGGTACAGGAAGTTCGAGTCGTTTATGGGGGAGCATGGTTATGCACGGACGACGTCGGACCATTGTGCATTTGTGAGGTATTTTGCCGATGATGATTTTATCATCTTATTGCTCTATGTTGATGATATGCTATTAGTGGGTCGGAATGCCACTAGGATAGCGGAGTTGAAGCGCCAGCTGGGCGCGGCCTTCTCTATGAAGGATTTGGGCGCAGCGAAGACTATTCTTGGGATGGAGATTAGCCGAGAGAGAGAGTCCAAGCTGCTACACTTGTCCCAAAAGAAGTACATTCACCGGGTACTTCAGCGTTTCGGGATGGACGGGTCGAAGAAAGTGAGTTCCCCCCTCGCGGCTCACTTTAAGCTCACTGAGGAACAGTGTCCATCTACCGAGGACGAAAAGGAAGATATGGAGCGGGTTCCATATGCCTCAGCTGTGGGAAGCCTGATGTATGCTATGGTGTGTACGAGGCCAGATATTGCTCATACCGTTGGTACGGTTAGCAGGTATCTTTCAAATCCTGGAAGGGTACATTGGAGTGCGGTCAAGTGGATTCTACGTTATCTTCAGGGCACTGCTGGTTGGAGACTTTCCTTTGGTGGTGACGAGCCGAAGCTGGTTGGGTATACCGACGCTGATATGGCTGGAGATGTAGACACGAGGCGATCGACTTCGGGCTACGTGATGATATTTGCGGGAGGAGCAGTATCGTGGCAGTCGCGATTGCAGAAGTGTATTGCCTTGTCGACGACAGATGCAGAGTACATTATGGCGACAGAGGCTTGCAAGGAGCTGTTGTGGATGAAGAAGCTGCTGCAGGAAATGGGACGGAAGCAAGAGCAGTATACTTTGCTTTGCGACAGTCAGAGTGCGATCCACCTTGTGAAGAATCAGACGTTTCATAGCCGGTCCAAGCACATCGAGACCCGGTATCATTGGATACGGGATGTGGTTGAGAAGAAGGACGCGGAGCTTGAGAAGGTGCAAACAGACGACAACGGAGCTGATATGTTCACGAAGATTCTACCAAGGGAGAAGTTTGAGTACTGCAGGCAGGTCGTCGGGATGACGACATCCTCCCCATAGTTGTGAAGGGGGAGATTTGTTGGAGTGGGTGGGGTTCCCAACCTATGTGGAGAAGACCCCGGAGTGCGACGAGCGCCGTCCGATGTCGGAGAAGCTCGGGAAGTAGGCGACGAAGTTGCTGCTGTTGCTGCTAGAGCTGCTAGAAGCAGGGGATCCGAGTTCGGCCCGAACTCGGTCCCAGGCCGAGTTCTGGCCGAACTCGGTCTGGCCGTTCCAGGGTTTGGCCAGTAGGTGCTGGTTGCCCCACACAGAGTTCTGGCCGAACTCTGTGTCATCGGGGGCTGAAGCGAATTTCAGGATGAGTTTTCATCATTGGATCTAATCCAACGGTTCAGGTTGGTTGCGGGATTAGGGAGTTAAGTTGAGTTTTCTCAACCCTAATTCATTATCGTATGATCGCAACGCATTGGACAACACAAGTTTGAGAGAGGAAGGAGGCAAGAGTGCCATTACAACTTCGGAGAAGAAGACGGAGGATTGAAGGTCGCTGTTCGAAGGAGATCGTGTTCGGGTAATCTCTACTCGTCGTTCTCGCTCTTCGTAGCCTTGTAATCATTGTTCTTATCTCTGAGTGTTGTGGGGATCCGATTTGGATTGGGAGGAGTTTGTAGAGGGTGTAATTCTTCTATTCCATTAGTGGAGGCTTCTCAGGGTTGGACTCCGATCGTCCCGTAGTTTTTTCCGCAAGGGTTTCCACGTCAAAAATTCTCTGTGTCTGCGTGGATTGTTTTGTGTGCTTGTTTTTGGGTTCGTGCGTTGTATTGCTCGGTCCTCTCGCAGGTACTCTCCGGTTTGGGAAAAGGTTTCCGCGTTTCTTTCCCAACAAATGCCAATGCTAAATATAAAAATATTTCACATACAAAGCTTCATATTTCATATACAAAAAGAATATGTTTATAGGATACTTACAGTTATTTTCTTTACGAGGAAGAATCCCATTCAATAGCCACCCCGACCTTAAAGATGTCAAAGAAAACTCCCAAAAGATGTATGAACTAAGACCCAGCCAAAGAAAACGCCCAAAACTTGTTCAAGAAGATAAGCAAATGGGCTGCCATCTGCAGGTTCATTACATCATACAAACGGAAATACAAATATTTGTCAGATTTTTGTATGAACGAAGTACAATGTCTGCTATGGAATATGATAGATGGGACTAGAGATGTATGGCTTTAGCAAAAAAAATTGATGTCTACAAGCTAGCTACGTCGGGGTAAGCGGCTGGTAGCTGGAGTGGGGACAAGGCTTTAGCCTACCCTCTAAAAATTGGGTGCGGGGGGACACGATTTAACTGAGCTCGCACGTGCTGTATATATATATATATATATATATATATATATATATATATATATATATATATATATATATATATATATATATATATATATATATATATATATAATGGATAATTTTGAATTGGCTGGGTGGGCTGGAGCCCACCCCAGCCCACCAGTAGATCCGCCCATGCTCCGGACTTATCTCCGCACACCTCGAATTCAAGCTAGAAACCCAACAATTACAAGGCTTGGTAGTTTACACTCTTAGTTCAAGATCGCTTATCAAATTGTGCTCCCTTTTCCAGTAAAATCTTATGTAGTTGTTCTCAGCGAGTTCATGTGTGTTCATGTTCTCGTCAACATGTGATGGGGGTTATAGAGATAGATTCATTAGATATATTTAGATATATTTATAATTTTTTATTTTAATAAATTTTATATTATGTTTTCTTAAATTTTAAATTAGTGTATTTTTTTAGAAATTTTATTGAAGCATAATCCAAATTGAAGCGACTATTGATTACTATTGCTATTTATCGCTATTTTAGTTGTATGTAAATGAAAATTATTTGCAGACTATTGATTACTGTTGCTATTTATCGCTATTTTAGTTGTATGTAAATGAAAATTATTTGCAGTTTTTGCTGTTGCTATTGTTGTTGCAGCTATTTTGATTGTAATAAAATTAGCTATAACATATAGAATGTTTATTAAAGCTTCAATCAACCAAACATTAAAATTGGTATAAGTGTTGATATATCTATTATAAAACCAACAATTATAGTAAACCAAATAACTCCTAACGAGGATGTATGTTAACCCAACGGTGTCTATGGTTATAGCTCCTAATGACTTCAAATGGTCATATTTCCAAGCTTTGGATTTCGATTCATGCATAGTTTTTTTTTTGGATTGTATGGAGATAAGATTTCCAAATCTATAACTTAATAGATTAAATTAGAACCATGAATTTCTATAGAATTTTTAGAGTATTAGGTCGTAAAACAATGTTTCGGTGTTTTTGCGATTATGGAAGTTTCTCTACTCGAAAGTATGATTTGGTTAGTTTATCTAATCCCTAAAACATAGGTTTATAACATACTAAAATTTGGCTAAACATTAAGATGGATCGATATGTATTAGGGGGTTCAATTTCGACCAAAATGAGTATATCTCGTGCAAACGACTTGTAAGTCCCTTATCCCAACTTTTTGCACTTTTATGATTTTGTTCCTTTAGTAAGGTTATTAAGTAGATTAACAGAGATATGAAAATTAATATCCCCAAGTAATAACTAAACTTATAAGGAAATAAGAAACATATAAATTATTAAGAAATAAAAAATAGGTAGATACAAATTGTTTATTTAAATCAATAAAATAACCTATATGAAAAAGAATAGAAAAAAAAAGGATATATACAAATTTTATAAAGCCAAAATTTACTTTATCTAAACACTTAATTAATAAAACTCTATATATCCTAATCCTTCACCCCCTTCTATTACTAACCAACACCCCCTATATTTCTATGGTAGAAATCCCTTTTAGGAAAAAAAAACTTCTCCAAGCATGAATTTAAATCAATTACTATCCTATGTGGTGGTGATGTAGGATGGAGAATTTCTAGTAAACTCTCATATAAACGATAGAAATAGAGAATCATTAGAGAATATTTTTTATGTATAATTCCTTTGTAGAAACTCTAACTAGGATAGAAATTTTATTAAAGTAAAATGACAAGTAGGATAAAAAAACCCAATTTTAGAAATTCATATCATAAAAATAGTGGGTTGTCTGAGAGACCCAATATTTTTAAGCTAGCGGCGCGGTGGCGCACCTGTAAGACCGCTGGCACTCGGGGATGAGGGCGCGGGTTTGGGCCCCCACTCCCACGGGGGCGGCTGGATGGCGTTGTCCATGGCCTCCGGGCCAAGGCTGGTTGGGTGGCGTTGTCCACGGGCCTTGGTTTAAAAAAAAAACTTAAACTCTCCCTCTCCGCTCTTTTTTTTTTTCCTTGCCAACCCAACCTCCAGAAGACTTCATTGCCTCTCCTCATTGCACATACCTTTCCGTTCGATGAGTTATTCGCTACCATCTTTCGAGTTTCACCAAGTCCCGATGATGCCAGGCCACCCGCTACCCCGACTCCTCACCCTTGCCAGTGCCTTCCTGCCAACCTATTAGTCTCTAGCACAATGCCTTATCGTCACTGTGTACGAGACCTCACTAGCCTAGAGATCTGCTCTTCGTCGATCAACCATCATCGTTGGCCCTTTCCTTGCCAAGACATTGTTGCCATTAACTGCACATAACATCAAGACAAGGCTGTGCATCCATCTATACATGATCGCAGTAGAGCTTGACCTCTTCGATGCCTTTATAACTTCAAGACGAACCACGACTTTTTGATGCTCGATTGCCCAGCATCAACAAGAGTACTTTCACTGCACTGTCTCGACGAACGATGTGTGCAGAACATGGTCAGTATAACTACCTAAATACGGGAGAGGGATATTTTTATCATTTCCTGATTATATTATATTGTGAATATTTATTTACAAAATATTATGTATATTTATTTATTTATATTGTATATATATAGTACTTAATTAATTGCTTGTGAAGGTTGCAATTATTGGTAGACTAGTCTATTTATTGGACCTTAGATTAATGGACCTATTTGGACTAGACATGACCACTTGGACCTATATTTTAGGTTGAACACAACTAGTCATATTTAAGTCATGTTGGGTCAAGATTTTGGAATAGAATTAACCCAACACTTAGACTAGAAACTACCCCACATTAAGTTGAGTGTTCATGACAACTTGAGATGTATTTTGGACATTTCAAAGTAAGTTTAAGGGCACATTTATGGTAGCCATAAGGAGGGGCTTTTCCCACTCTTCTTTATTTTTATTTGTGCCTCCAAGAAACCTAGTTGAGTTCTCCATAAAACCTCTCCATTTCCCACCTTTCCCTCTATCAAAACCCCTCCAATATATCTCAAAACTTCCCCTAGTCTTCATCCAAGAACTTGGAGACCAAGGAGCTTAAGAAGAGAAGTCCAAAAGCTTGGAAGATTGTGTCATACTTGACACTTGAGCCAATCTAAGAGTTTTATTGGAAATCCATCTCCTAATAGGTAAAACTCTTGTCATTCCCCTTAGTTTAGATATCATTTTCATACATGACACCATTAGAAACTCACCCATGGATTATGACTACCCATAGGAAGAGTTT
This sequence comes from Iris pallida, assembly GCA_029216955.1. Classification (NCBI taxonomy): domain Eukaryota; kingdom Viridiplantae; phylum Streptophyta; class Magnoliopsida; order Asparagales; family Iridaceae; genus Iris; species Iris pallida. Next base: position 13,041,719 of record JANAVB010021800.1, on the reverse strand, counting down.
TGAGACTCTAATGAATCTCTATTTGAAAGCTAGAATGAGTTTTGTGCCACTTTTGGAAGAAATCCGAGGATGGTACACCAAGTATTTGTCATATTGTTCCATAGGCTAAATGGACGTGAGTAGTGTATGAGGCTAGTATAGTGTCCACAAATGGATACTAATAGGTTGTGTCATGTTGTATTTGGACATGAGACCAATTTGGGAGTTTTTAGACTCCAACTAATTGGTGCACATACTCTATTTTCATGACACTTAACACTAGCCTAGTGGCTCACTAATTTTAAGTATTCCAATATATATATATATATATATATATATATATATATATATATATATATATATATATATATATTTTTTATTCCAATATATATATATATATATTTTTTTTTATTCCAATATATATATATATATATATATATATATATTTATATATATATATATAGGTGTATATATATATATATATAGGTGTATAGTGTATAGTGTCGATGCCTATTTTACTGTGACATGAACGTGGATACATATAATATGTATATTAGGGTTTTATACTAAAAGCATCACTTTTGTAGTAACCATATTTCCTTAAATTTTGAATGAGAATCATATGGGCAAATGTTTGCATATTGTATTTGTTGCAAGTGTTAATGCAAATGTCTGATATTCTATATTATAGATAATATGGTGTGTGGTATCACACAGAAGATCATATTATCAGTTTTCTATGGAGTATATAAATAGTTCACAACCTAGATGGACTTGGACAATCTATTGGAAAGGTTGTAGTATAATCTGGTATTAGTCTATCTTGACTATAGGTTTACACTAGTACACTTTGTGTGTATTGAACAGGACCACTTGAGGTTGTTCTCTTTGTACTGACTATATAAGAGAACAAACACCTCTGTTAATATGGATGCTTGTGCTCTTAATCCGGATATAATAACGGACATGTATATGCAGTGTGCATTACTTTGACTCATAAAAGAGTGAGTTTCATTATGGATCAACAACCGCTATGAATTGGGTAATAACATTGTATGTATGATGGGCTGTTGATTATAAATGGAATCCATGTCCCGATACATCGGGTTGATGATGTCCTCTTAAGGAGCTCATAAGGATTGTCATGTAAACCCTGCAGGTGGATTATAATCGACATGACAAATAAAGTTGAGCAGTACTACTTAAGGATAAAAGATGTTGAATCAATATAGTTGTCAGTAACTTAATTTGATCGACGGACATACGATATCTTAACATAGGAAGCCAAACGAGCATATAATAAAAGGAGCCCACAAACATAATTTAGGATTAGGGAGGTAGTGCAACAATAGCTCATTAGTGGACCGAGCTATTGTTAATGGGCCTGGATTGTGTGTTCGGGCTGAACACGGGATATCCAGATCCGTTAGGAGGCCTAACCCTAATTTCTCCTCATGGTCCCTGTCGTAGCCTATATATATCCTCTATTCTCTGGCCGCCAGATTACTGATCAGAGATCTGAAATTTTCTCTAAATTCGTGATTCACGTAAGGAGAGAAATAGAGGGCTGCCAAGGAGAAGAAAAGGTTGGAAGATCATCGCCCACACGACGTCCAACTCGAGGAAGGAATACGTACAGAAGATCTTGGGGTCGTCCGCTCGAGATTGCCAGGAGTTACTTGTCTCCTTTCTGTCGCAGGTATAATTCGTGAACCCTAGTTTCCGCCTATGAAGGGTTAGAACACGTATTAGATCTGTTTAACTTTCTATCGATCAATACGCACACCAAAGGGAGGGTCCTGGGAATCTCCCGTTCCATCAATTGGTATCAGAACCACTTTAGATCTACGTATTGATTGATACGTCCATGTTGTCCCATAAAACCTGCGCTATGTAATAGTCGGTAGATGTAGATTTGTTCTAACTCGGTTTTGCAGGCATCTTAGATCCAACTATTATGGTCCAATACATGTTTTTTGATTGTGTTGTTTAAACCACAGACATATCGTGGATGTTGTTGTTGCTGTGGATGTAATTAAAATCACGAGGGTTGATCGTGCTTATTATTTTAATTTTTCAATCTTGATTATGTGTGAACTCCTTCGGGAGGCATAGGATTGATGTAATTTTAATTATTTTTGATCAATCGTGATGGCGGTGGTGACTGTTTCTGACGCTGGACGAGATGCTGGTTTTAAGCAGTCCAGAGGCAGACAGATGATTTTTGATGAAGGAATCGACAGCCAAAACCTTAAAAAAAATCGAACCCCGAATAGATCTGTGCAGCGCCAGATTTTGGATTCGGATAGTTGAGGACGGAGCAGCAAAGATGACCATAATAGTTGGATATTTTCTCTTATTTTTGTCATTTTGTTTTTTCTGATTATGTATGTTTATTATTGTGTGGTTGTTTTTTTTGAAAAACCAAGCCTACATTAATAATGGACAACATGGACATAATATCAACTAGTAGAAAAACCCTCATTGTTAAATAACTAAGTGGGAGAGGATTTTTATTTAGTATAAATCCTATGGTCTCCATTACTGGTTTGTAGGTGATGTAATTATACTTGCGTGTTGGCTTTAGTACTTTCCTCCATATCGGATGAGTATAATTATGGATCACCAGTACTAACTTCCTTAGGGATAATTGTAGAAAGTTACCTAGTATGTGTTCACTTCTCCATCTGAAGGAACTCATTACAAGGTAATGGACTTAGTATTAAGTAATGGTATACACTTAGATACAAATAATGGTATCCTCCCCATCGGAGTCACTGCTATGATTTGTATGACCAGAGCAAGACCAGCATATTAATTTTATTTGTCATAAAGTTATATTGACATGATAGTAAAATTAATAAGAAAAATCTACTTGAACAAAGTTGAATTTGTATACGTCCATACTATCGTGGCATAATAAATTCATGGTGTTCAAGGTGTTGGTGAATTTCTTATTATTGTTTTGAGGGAATTAATATTTAGTTAATTCAAAAAGTTTTTTTTGCCCTACATAATTTTATTTATGTGATTCTCAGGATTTCAAAAATGGGTTCTTTCAGTCCACTTATGGTGATTCTTAAAGAAAATAAACTTACTGGACCTAATTATATTGACTAGAAACGTAATTTGGATATTATTCTGACTGCTGAGGAGTACAAATATGTACTTGTTGAGGAATGCCCACCTAAGCCTGATGCTAACTCTGATGAAGAGGTCAAAGAGGCTTATAAGAAGTAGAAAAAAGCAGATGAGATGGCGTGGTGTTACATTCTGGCATCTATGTCAAATGTACTGCAACATCAGCATCAGGCCATGGCCACAGCTAATGACATGATGTATAACCTCAAGGAACTCTTCGGACATCAGAGTAGAGCAGCTAGGCAGTTTGCTATAAAATGTTTGATGAATACAAAAATGGCTGAGGGTACACCAGTAAGGGATCAAGTTCTCAAGATGATGGTTCATCTGAATGAGATGGAGATCCTTGGAGCTGAAATCGATGGGGAATCCCAGGTCGATATCATTCTCGGGACTCTGCCTAAAAGTTTTGACAATTTTTGCCTTAATTACAATATGAACAAAAGGTTGTATAGTTTGGCAGAACTTGCAAAAGAGCTACAGGATGCTGAATCTCTCTTTAGGCAGAGTGGTCATATTTTTGTTTCTGAAAAGGCTTCTACTTCTAAGCCAAAAGGCGGTAAGAAGATGAATAACATTCAGAAACAGGCAAACTCAGCAAAGAAGGGCATGGGACCTCAAGGCGCGGTAAAAAATCCGAAAGGCAAATGTTTCAAGTGCAAAGGGTCAGGACATTGGAAGACTGATTGTCCACTTCTCAAACAAGGGAACAAAGAAGGTATATCTCATTTACTAGTAGTTGAAACATGTTTCGCGATGTTATCTACCGGCACCTGGTGTGTAGATACAGGAGCCACTAATCATGTCTGCAATACATTGCAGGGGTTCCAAAAAACCAGACGGCTCAGTGATGGAGAGATATGCTTGTTCATGGGTGATGCTACAAAAGTATCGGTCGTTGCATTAGGAGATGTTACTTTATCTTTTTATAGAAATAAGTCTTTTACATTGAGAGATTGTCTTTATACATCTTCACTTAGAAGGAATTTAGTTTCTGTTTCTATGTTAGTTAAGGATGGATATTCAGTTTATTTTAATGACAATATTGTTATTAGAAAGAATAAACATTTTATCTGTTCTGGTGCATTGGTTGATAATTTGTATGTCATTAATCCTATTTCGCCCACAATGCAACTTATGGAAATGAATAATATATCATCTAACTTAAATAAGAGAAAAGAACCTTCTTGTATGAACCAAATATATCTTTGGCACTTGCGATTGGGGCATATTAACCTAAGAAGGATTCAAAGACTGGTTGAAGATAGACATTTGAGTTCATTGGAAGTGGAGGCACTACCAGTCTGTGAATACTGCTTGGAAGGTAAAATGACCAAAAGGCCTTTTACGGCAAAGGGGTATAGGGCCAAAGATGTGTTGGAATTGGTTCATTCTGATTTGTGTGGACCCATGACTATCCAAGCTAGAGGTGGCTTTGAATATTTTGTCACATTTATTGACGATTATTTAAGGTATGGATACATTTATTTGATGCACCATAAGTCTGAGTGCTTTGAGAAATTCAAAGAGTACAAGGCTGAAACGGAGAAACGTCATGGAAAATGTATTAAGTTATTACGATCAAATCATGGTAGCGAGTACCTCTTTGGAGAGTTTAGGGATTATTTATCAGAGGCTGGGATTGCATCCCAATTGACTGCACCTGGAACGCCCCAACAGAATGGTGTAGCCGAAAGAAGGAATAGAACTCTTATGGAGATGGTTAGATCAATGATGAGTTATTCGGATTTGCCAGATTCGTTTTGGAGATATGCCTTAGAGACTGCAGCTTATATTTTGAACTTGGTTCCTTCCAAGTCAGTACCTCTTACTCCCACAGAGCTGTGGATTGGGCGTAAGCCTAGTCTGAAACATGTTCGCATTTGGGGTAGTCCAGCACATGTGCTGAATGGGAAAGCAGATAAGTTGGAATCTCGTACAGAAGTACGCTTGTTTGTAGGCTATCCAAGAGGAACGAAAGGAGGTTTATTTTATAGTCCTAAGGATCAGAAGGTCATTGTTAGCACCAATGCCCAATTCTTAGAGGAAGACTATGTGATGAACCATAAACCCTCAAGTAGAGTTGTACTAGAAAAACTAAGACGTGAGACACCAAGTACTTTAGTACCAACAGTACAAGAGGATGAACCACAAATAACTGCATAACGTGTCACAAATGTTACACCACAACCGATAGTGCCTCGTCGTAGTGGGAGGGTTGTGATACAACCTGATAGATATATGTTCTTGAGAGAGTCGTCAGACTTCGTCCCTGAGGAACAAGATTATGATCCCTGTACCTACAATGAAGCACTCCAAGATAAAGATGCAGAGTCTTGGCAAAAAGCAATGCTATCTGAAATAGAATCTATGGATTCTAATCAGGTCTGGAAGCTTGTAGAATCATCCGTTGGTGTAAAAGCCATTGGATGTAAGTGGGTCTATAAGATAAAAAAAGGATCAGATGGTTAGGTTGAAACCTTTAAAGCTCGGCTTATAGCAAAAGGTTTTACTCAAAGAGAGGGTATCGATTATGAGGAAACCTTTTCTCTTGTTGCCATTCTTAAGTCTATTCGGATTCTTTTATCTATTGCAGCTCATCTCGATTATGAGATTTGGCAAATGGATGTCAAGACAGCTTTCCTTAACGGAAGTCTTGAGGAAGACATCTATATGAAGCAACCAGATGGGTTCATTGAAAAGGGCCAGGAGCATCTTGTTTGTAAGCTCAAGAAGTCCATTTCTGGACTTAAGCAAGCTTCCAGATCTTGGAACATATGTTTTGATCAGGTGATAAAATCCTATGGATTTGATCAATGTCAGGATGAATCATGTGTATACAGAAAGTGTGACGGAAACGTAGTAGTATTCCTAGTACTTTATGTGGATGACATCTTGCTCATTGGAAACAATGTGAAAGTATTATCTGATGTAAGGGTATGGTTATCCAAACAGTTTGATATGAAGGACTTGGGAGAAGTAGGTCACATCCTTGGGATCAAAGTTCTACGAGATCGCAAGAAAATGATGTTGGGCTTACTCAAGCTTCCTATATCGATACTGTACTAACTCGTTTTAGTATACAAAATTCTAAGAAAGGTTTCTTACCTTTTAGATATGGAATTGCTCTATCAAAGGAGCGGTGTCCGAGGACACCTAAAGAGATAGAGAACATGAAGGCAGTTCCTTATGCTTCAGCAGTAGGAAGCTTAATGTATGCAATGCTATGTACGAGACCAGACATCTGCTTTGCCGTAGGCATGGTCAGCAGATATCAGTCTAACCCAGGACAAGAGCACTGGACTGCCGTAAAGCATATTTTGAAGTACTTAAAAAGGACTAAAGAGTATATGCTAGTTTACCAGGCAGATAGTTTAGTTCCCTTGGGGTATACAGACTCAGATTTTCAGTCAGATAGGGATTCCAGGAAATCTACCTCAGATTATGTGTTTACTTTGGGAAGTGGAGCCATTGTGTGGAGGAGTATCAAGCAAAAATGTATTGTTGATTCTACCATGGAAGCCGAGTATGTGGCAACCTCTAAGGCAGCCAAAGAAGCGGTTTGGCTCAGAAACTTTCTGTTGGACTTGGATATGGTACCTAGTTTGCCTAAGTCTATTACACTTTATTGTGATAATAGTGGTGCAGTTACAAACTCGAAGGAACCACGAGCCCATAAGACAGGCAAACACATTGAGTGCAAGTACCACCTGATACGAGATTTCGTAAAGAAAGAAAAAGTTGCTGTGATCAAGATAGCATCAGCAGACAACCTAGCTGATCCTTTTACAAAGAGCTTACCAGCTAAGGCTTTTGACAGTCATGTTGAGGGAATGGGAGTCAGATGTGTAGCAGCATGGCTTTAAGTATAAGTGGAACAATTTGTAACAGTATACTGAAAAGCAATGCTTTGAGTATAAGTGGTAGATTGTTAGGGTTATATACTAAAAGCATCACTTTTGTAGTAACCTTATTTCCTTAAATTTTGAATGAGAATCATATGGACAAATATTTGCATATTATATTTATTGCAAGTGTTAATGCAAATGTCTGATATTCTATATTATAGATAATATGGTGTGTGGTGTCACACAGAAGATCATATTATCAGTTTTCTATGGAGTATATAAATAGTTCACAACCTAGATGGACTTGGACAATCTATTGGAAAGGTTGTAGTGTAATCTGGTATTAGTCTATCTTGACTATAGGTTTACACTAGTACACTTTGTGTGTATTGAACAGGACCACTTGAGGTTGTTCTCTTTGTACTGACTATATAAGAGAACAAACACCTCTGTTATTATGGATGCTTGTGCTCTTAATTCGGATATAATAACAGACATGTATATGTAGTGTGCATTACTTTGACTCATAAAAGAGTGAGATTCATTATGGATCAACAACCTCTATGAATTGGGTAATAACATCGTATGTATGATGGGCTGTTGATTATAAATGGAATCCAAGTCCCGATACATCGGATTGATGATGTCCTCTTAAGAAGCTCATAAGGATTGTCATGTAAACCCTGCAGGTGGATTATATCCGATATGACAAATAAAGTTGAGCGGTACTACTTAAGGATAAAAGATGTCGAATCAATATAGTTGTCAGTAACTTAATTTGATCGACGGACATACGATATCTTAACATAGGGAGCCAAACGAGCATATAATAAAAGGAGCCCACAAACATAATTTAGGATTAGGGAGGTAGTGCAACAATAGCACATTAGTGGACCGATCTATTGTTAATGGGCCTGGATTGTGTATTCGGGCTGAACACGGGATATCCAGATCCGTTAGGAGGCCTTACCCTAATTTCTCCTCATGGTCCCTGCCGTAGCCTATATATATCCTCTATTCTCTGGCCGCCAGATTACTGATCAGAGATCTGAAATTTTCTCTAAAGGAGAGAAAGAGAGGGCTGCCAAGGAGAAGAAAAGGTTGGAAGATCGTCGCCCACACGACGTCCAACTCAAGGAAGGAATACGTGCAGAAGATCTTGGGGTCGTCCGCTCGAGATTGCCAGGAGTTACTTGTCTCCTTTCCGTCGCAGGTATAATTCGTGAAGCCTAGTTTTCGCCTATGAAGGATTAGAACACGTATTAGATCTGTTTAACTTTCTATCGATCAATACGCACACTAAAGGAAGGGTCCTGGGAATCCCCAGTTCCATCAATATATATGTGGGATATAGGCATATGGTATATATATGCAATATTTATACCTATGTTTGTGTGTGTCAATGAGATAGTATTTTGAGTGTTTAGTATGAAGTAACCCTTGTAGTGGACTGTCAAGTGCCAAATTCCTTTGGCAGTGGCAGGGGATTGCCGTTTGATAGTGTGTGTTATGTGTGTGTGACATGTGTTTATGTATGTACATAGTGTCACATGAGAGTGCACAGTTTTGAGTGTCTATGTGGTATCCTAAGTGAATGTGGGTTGGTTCTTGTGCTTCCCATTAGTTCTACTAATGTCTGTTGCTTTATTGCTTGCTGATGCCTCATGACCTTTGCCCTCTTTGAAGAAGGATTCACTAGCTAGTGATTCCTTGCCAAAGAGGGATGGGAGAAGGTTTAGTCAAGCTTTAAAGCAGCAGATCTAATGGGCTCTCACATAGGTCTTCTCCTGAGCCTTTCAATTTATGGAACATTGCTCGATGATGACTACTTTTGCTTTAACCACAGTGAACAGAAGCTTTATGAGGGTTGGTGAGATGGTGAACTGTCAAGTTAACAGTGAGTATGTGTGTCTACATGAACTGTCAGTAAACATATGTCAAGGACTAAATTGAATAGGTTAAGGAAAAAGAAATGTTTCCTGTGACAGTCCAGGTAGGTAAGTTAGGAGGGGATTTCCTTATTAGTAAGTTAGTTTAGCATTAGGAATTGGTTAGAGAGGGGATTCATGTGTCAGCTTGGGGTTTTGAATGAGAAGAGCCAACTGTACAGACAATGTTCAAATTAGAGTAAACTTCAAAGAGTTGTATATGTGAAGGTTTAACAGGATTGGAATGAGATTGAGGTGGTTTTGAGTATCAATTTTCTGATGTAGTATCAGTCAGTGAGGACTGAGATAGTTAGGAAGGGAGGGACTGGATGTATCAGTCAATAGGGATTGACACAGGGAGTTAGTTTCAGTGAAGAGGAGTTGGGGTTCCCTGTTCTCGAAATTGGACAGAAGGAATCCAGTCTAGTATGAGCACAACTTGGGCAAGGGTTTAATTGGACTGAATAGTGAAGTGAAGGTTAAGGGGAGAAGTGTGATTTGTTTTCATGTATCAATAAAGGACTGATACAGGGTTTTAGACACCATCAATAAGGGAGGAGTAAGGGTTTGTTAGCCTAGAGGAAGGGGGTGCAGACCTTGCTGCCCTTTGCCAATAGCAAAGGAAATAGGGGATCCCAGTCTAATGTCAGGACAGTTTAGAAGTTTGGTATTAGATAGGATGTTAACATCATGTAATTTAAGTGAGGGGGAAAATAGGAGTTTATAGGTAAGGGTTGACACTGAAGGGGGGTTCTCCCTACTCAGTTTACAGTAGGTAAGAGGGGATACATGTAAGGTTCGGCAGATAGGAATATTATTCTATATATAATCTGGTAACTATATACTTTATATAGTATTGCCTATACAACATCTATAGTAGCTTAGGATACAGATACTCTAGTATCCCATAAAGCTATTATGACCTAGGTACTTAGGATATGGATCCAATAGCCTAGAATTGGACTCATACAACTTAGAAATGGCTAGTTTAACCAAGTTGGACTAGTTTGACCTAGAGTTGACCTAGTTTGACTGATTGACCTAGAATGGGCTTTATGACCTAGAAATGGACTAGTATGACTTGTTTTCATTTCCAAACATAATATTGATATAATATTGTATATTTAGGTCTTCGAGGCACCGTATCGGACATCATTGATACTTCACATTTGATCTCAGCGAGTACATTCTCTGATAATTTCCTGTTTTTGGTATTTTCTATGTTTCATGTATTTAGTGTAGATATCCTTGAATTCTCGACACGATGGTTACACGGATTGGTATTTCTCGAATCCCGTCATGAGATAATATTTTCGTGTATTGGTATACCATGTTCAAGCTCCGTATTTGTTCTTGTGCATTATATAGACACCGATTCTTGAGAGGATTAGCTACCTTCTCAAAGTATTCCGTGTCATAACGTACAATGGTTGGATCCACTGTATCAGTCGGAGGCGGGAAGTATTAGCTAGATATGTGTTCAAATATCCTCCTTGTGCATGTATTGTTTGAGTGTTAATCATACCCTCATGTATGATTAACCTGTCCATAAAATATTGTTCAAGTTTCCAAGCCGGCCATATATTGAAGCTAGTACTCACTCACATTGATAGTATAGATTTTCTGAGTCTTGTACATGATATAACCTGTTTAACCTGCTCTTGCTCTTGTTTTCAGTTATACCATGCCATGATACTTTCATGTACATTTATTCATTCTTGTATTATCTCTCTATTTACTGCTACATAGTCCATATCATTTACTGGAATTATTATTAGAAATGTACTTTGCTCTAATCCTGACTGGATATATTTTTCAGACGATGAGAAGGTTGAGTGCACTACCTATTATGGTCTGCATGACGTAGTAGGCATAAATCATGAGACCTTGGCACATAAGGGCCTAGTTCCTGTTGAGGAGACTGTAGTGGCGATCTAGTAGACTACGTTTTATACTGGATATTGTCTCCAGCACTATCTATTTAGCATGTTATTTATTCAGACTTGTATTGCCATGTTCTGACTCAGACTTTGGATATGTATTTGGATATATGCACTTATAGATTTTTCTCTCCTTGTGTTAGTATCATCTATCGTGCTATTTCATTCTTCCTTATAGACTTGTGATTGAGTTTACCATATCATTGTTGTCCTCCATTCAGAGATGGGTTATATATCGACAAGTTTTTATATTTGCTGCTAGTTTAGTAGACCTAGATAGTGTTCTACCGTCGACACTGCGGCATAAGCTAAGCGCTGTTACGCACTTGTGCCCCTATACCTGGTACGGGTTGTGACACATTTTTAGTGGTAGCCCATGCATGTCAAACTTCACAATTAATGCGAAGTCATGGTTGTGTAACGACTTAGTTGTGCTACTCGAGCCTGCAATAGGATATAGGAGATAGCGTATTAGGATGAGAGGATACTCAATCACAACTAGGATTCCTTGAGAGATCCCTGGGACAACCCATGTGAATCTCACTATAAAATTTATCTCGGAGTATGTTTTCACTTGTCTCCGTCTACTCTTCCTTGTTCGTTGTTGAATTTCATTCTTGGTATTCATAATGAATTTCATTTGGTGATCGTCGTTGAATTTCATTTTTGGAGTTTGTTTTTGACTTTGAATTTGTATCAGATGAATTTTACAGACTAAGTTAAGGTATATTCTGATAACATATTTGATGAAGACAGGGTGAAAGGTAATTGTCTACTTTGGTTATGGAGTCTAGAGTTTATCGCTGCCATACTAAGTTGGCTTGGCGAAAACATAGAGCCTGACTTTGGATATACTTATATTAGTTATAGAATTTAGAGTTCTCGCAGCCATACCGGTTGGAGTGGTGAGAATTCTAGATAACATGATTATAGAAGTATATACCTCAGTCATGGACTCTATCGTTTATCGTAGCTATGTTTACTGGCATGGCGAGGATTCTGGGTAACATGATTACGGATAGACACATATGATTATCAGATTGTATCTTAAATTAGTTCTTAACATATCATCTTTGTCATTCCATTTTAGTTATAATAGAAATTATCTCCATCACCTTATTAGCTTAAGATATAGATATCCTTAGTTCCTCTAGGCCATTTTCTTATAGGGTTTCATTCTATTATTTCTGAGGTTCCTTGGATGGTGTAGTAGCTTGGTAGCTTGCAGACAGGTTTGTGTCTTTGAGTATCAGTGTTGGTTGTTAAAAGTATAGCTTGTGGGTTTGTGAGTGGTTCCTGGTTGGGCATGTGAGCTATATGCATCAATCTAGAAATGACTCCGAGTACAACACCTTTCTAGAAATAGTTCTCTGGAAAGTGTCACTATAGTTAGTATAGGTACCAATGGTAGATGGGAGAGTAAAATATCAGTTATGATTCCAGGAGTTGGTATCGGTGTCATCATGCATGTTTTAGATGGTTGTTGAGTGAGCTAAGTAGCTAGGGAGTATCATAAAATTGTTCGAGCCTTACTATTTTATTGGTGCTTGACTCTTAGTTGCGTCATGAGGAGGAGAATGTATATTTATGAATGGATCTGTGAGCATGCCATAGTAGAGTGGTACCCATAAATGTATAGGATAATGTGGCAGTATTGGAATGTATGGTGCTAAGGTAGTAGGACTTTTGATGGGTATATCACCTAATATTGAGACAGAAAATATTAAGTGCGTGAGTCGAGGATAGTCATGGGTGATATAATGAGGAAACTAGTGTCCAGAATGATAGTAGTATTGTGATGAGTTGTTGTGAGTATTAAGAAGTTAGTGCCCTAGAACATTAATTACATATGTTGTGTATAGTTAGAAAGCTAGTGTTTCTGTGCCTAGAGAGTAATCATATCCAGGGTACATCAAGGATTAGTTGAGTAATGTGCTAGTATAAGTAATTATGTTATGTTATAATATTGGATGGGTGTATCAGTTAATAGGGATGAAGGAGTACTTAGAAATAAGAGCTCAAGTGATCCAGACAGTAAAGAAGAGGGGCAATCTATATAGAGATTAAGTTTAGTAGGTATAGTACCTTGCTAGTTTGGGTATAGAATTTGTATGTATTAGGTAGTAGTATGATGAGTATAAGGGTACCAGGGAGATGCCATGTTGTGATAATGGTTAGGAAGTAACAGTGTATGTACTTTGATAACTAATCATAGATAAGAACCTGAGAGTGATTGATAAGTGTCAGAGTATGAGTTTGCACCATATATCAGGATAAAAGGGGTACCTAGTAGCAAGAGCCAGAGTATCTCAAGTATTATAAAGGTTTAGGCACAAACATTTTAGTGGCTAGTATAGAGGAGAGACATGAGTAACCTAGCGTGAGAGTACCATCCAAGTACCATATATAGGAGCTAGTGCCTTATGTAGACAGTATTAAAACTTAGGTAGACACACTAGAGCAGATGGATAAGGATATACCAATAGAGTGCATGATTGTGGGTATATACAAGTATTCATCGCTAGAAGAAGAGTTAAGCAATTTTTAGGTGATTAAAGAACTGAGACAGATAATAGAAGATAGTATCCTATAAGGTGTAGTATAGTATCATAGATAGTGTGTGCCAGTGAGTTGAGTATGCCCATGGCCTAGAACCATAGTATACCGGTAGTATTAGAATGGTAACCCATGATGTTAAATAATTTAGCTATAATATAGTTAGCAAGTGACCTTGATTGAGAGTGCAATTCATGACAGCTAGAGACTATATCGAAGTTTGGTTGTTCCTTCAGTAGAATTGCAGGATTGTATGTTATATGAAAGGGCTACCTTAGACTATGATTGTTGGGTGTTTGACCGTAGAAAACTTTGATGAATAGGTTATGACTGGCCCGAGAGAGAGGGGCGAGGTACCTTAATTTCGAGGACAAATATTTTCTAAGGGGTGTAGGATTGTAACTACCTAAATCTAGAAGTTGGGTATTTTTGTCATTTGATGATTACATTATATTGTGAATATTTATTTATAAAATATTTTGTATATTTATTTATTTATATTGTATATATAGTACTTAATTAATTGTTTGTGATGGTTGCAATTATTGGTAGACCAGTCTATTTATTGGACCTTAGATTAATGGACCTATTTGAACTAGACATGACCACTTGGACCTATATTTTAGGATGAACACAACTAGCCACATTTAAGTCATATTGGGTCAAGATTAGGAATAGAATTAACCCAACACTTAGAGACTAGAAACTACTACATATTAAGTTGAGTGTTTATGACAACTTGAGCGTGTTTTGGACATTTCAAAGTGAGTTTTAGGCACATTTATGGCAGCCATAAGGAGGGGGTTCTCTCACTCTTTTTTTTTTTATTTGAGCCTCCAAGAAACCCTAGTTGAGTTCTCTACAAAACCTCTCCATTTCCCTACATCAAAACCCCTTCAAAATCCTTCAAAACTTCTCCTAATCTTCATCCTAGAAGACTTGGAGCTTGGAGATAAAGGAGCTCAAGAAGAGGTGTCCGAAAGCTTGGAAGATTGTGTCATACTTGACACTTGAGACAATCAAGAGTTTCATTGGGAATCCATTTTCCAATAGGTGAAACTCTTGTCATTCCCCTAAGATTATATATCATTTTTATGCATGACACCATTATGAACTCATTCATGGATTAGGTGTAAACCCCCTAAATTTCTACTACATTTTTTTATATATATATATTTTTATACTTCGTATTTACACGTTGCATACGAGTTCGCATTTTTTTGCGTAGCATGCGAGATTTGCATGTCGTATTGCTCGACAAGTGCGAATATGTGTCGAGCTACATATTTTAGAAAAATATATTTATTATAAATTTTATTTTAATAGGAAAGTACATTTTCAAATAAATGGGATAAATAATTTCTTTGGTATAAAAGAGTTAGTTTGGGTCGTCGTTTAAAAATAAGTCGTAATTTGGAAATTTTGGTTTATATGAAATGTTTCCAAATATTTTGCAAAATGTGAAATTTGTTTATTAATAAATTTTGTTATTTATAAAAGCTAGTTTATGATTTAATATTTAAGTATTTATCGTGATTTTTGAAATTAATTATTACCATATTTATTTAAGTATGAAAATAATATTTAGGATTTTGTTAATGATAATATTTGATTAAATATGGTAATTTAAATTTGGAAAAGATTTTATTGACCCTATTTAAAAAAATTTAAATTAAAGTTGTGATTTAAATAGGATTTGGAATTGGTTGGATGGACTTTAAACCTATTTAATTAAATGATGATTATCTATTGGGGATTTAAATAAATCCCAATTCCTATCCAACTGGGAATTCCCACCTCCTATATAAGGAGAGGTACTCCTCCAATTTCCACACCACAATCACAGGTGCATCGTGTCTGTGCCTCATCTCCTCCACTATATTTTTTTCATTACATTTACAATTCCCTCAACACGATCCCGACCCCCTCTCCGTCGTGTCGGACAGCCCCGACACGATGATACAAACCACCACAACCACCTGCCTGTTCCTTCCCGACCCTGTTCCGCCAACACCCTCGACCACCAAGCACCACCACCCCCGTCGCCATCACTACCACAGCCACCCCCAGAAATTGCCAACCCTACCATGACCACCGTCACCTTCACCAAATCGTAATACCACCACCGCCCAATCTGTAACCCTACCGCCACCATCTACGAAAAGGAGGAAGGGGAAAACAAACCCTCAGCATTCGCCGACCCAGCTTCGCCGTGCGACCGCTCTCTCCTCACCGAACCCGTGCGCCGCCACCCTCCGCGCGCGCACCGCTGCTTCTCGCCATTACTGCCGTAGCCCCGCCCGTATCACCACCGGCTTCCTCTGCCGACGAGCCCAGCGCCACCATGAGAATGCACCGCAGCCGCCGGACCACCATCGTCCACCCTCCGATAGATCAGCCGCCGATGGAGCCCTCCATCCTCCTCCGCGCTCCCTCAGGCGTCTCCGACAAGCCGCCGTCCCCGCGTCGTGTCCCCCAGACGACAGCCCGACGTCCCCGCGCCGTGTCCCCCAGACGATAGCCCACCGTCGACCGCGGCGAGCACCGACCGCCACCGCCTTCCTCCGATGCCAAAACCCTCTCCTCCATCTGGCCGTCGCCGCCGCGCCTAGTCTCGAACCGTCGGCGCTCCAGTGCCGCATCTCCCCGAGCCGTCTCTGTCGGAGCTCCGCCAGCAGATCCACGCCGCGCGTGCCGCCCGCTGTCACGATCCGCACCCTAGAATAAGGGCACGTGACGTGGGTACGTCCAGCCTACGCCGCAGTGTCGGCGGTAGAACGCTGTCCTAGGTCATAACATCTAACAGATAAGGGTAATATACAGTTATACTCCCCGAATGGGGGTGACATAACAGAAATAACTCAACCACATCTAGGATAGAACAGGATTGAGATAGAAAGATAAAGATAGATAACAACCAGGAATGTAACATCACCAAGATACAAATCCAGAAAGCTAAGTGACTAAAATAAATACATCTCAGAATATCTCAAGTCTAAAACAGTAATCCCAAAATAGTAAGGCAATCCTAAACTAATGGAAGTAACATCAACTGCCAGCAGGTCCAAGTCACTAGTGATGTCTAATGCTGCACCAAGAGGGATAGACACCAGAGCCTCATCATTCACTGTAAAATTTTCAACAGGTCCAGTAAGGACGGGAGCGAGTACAGTACATCTCAACAAAATCATAACCGGTTAGGAAATATAAACATGCTAGAGAGTAAGATACAGGATCTGAAGAATAATATGATAAAAGAGAGAGACTGTAAGTAAATAGCTACAATATATAGAGAACTAACAGTGCTAGTGATTCAGAGCACAAGATGGTTATGTAGACGGCACGATGTTATACACGAGTAATCTACAGAGGTTTGTACACGAGTAATCTACTGGATTGAAAACATAACCACTTCTACTCCTCCGCCCCAATCAATACACAAGGATCCAGCTACGTTATGTTATTGTACACGAAGGTCATGCGAAAACATGATTATACACGATTCACACGTTTCGTACACGAAAGTAACAAATACAAGGAGTACACGATGTTCCCGATAAAGTACACGAACACAAATATCCGATGTATCCGCTAAGGGGATAACATCGCACAACCAGATCCATATAGTACTAATCCGTGTTTCCAACGTGTCAGCATCATGTAAAGTAATCTAAAGCAGGAATATAATCCTAAACAAGATATGAAATGATCAGAGAATGTACTCGCCTGTAACCTGAGAATCTGGAGAATATATATACTGTCCGAGGAGTGGTGTCTGGCTCCTATTAGAACAGCACAAGTCATTATGAGTCTAAAATGATGATAAGATGCAAACCAATGCATTCTACATCAATCTAGGTCAATCTAGGCCAAAGTCAACTCTTGGTCAACTCTGGTCAACCCTAGAAGTCAAACTAGGTCAACCAAGTCAAACCTAAGTCAAACTAGGTTACACTAGGCTAACTAGTCCATTCTAGGTCTAATAAGACTAAACAAGTCTAAACTAGACTCACTAGCTAAGCAAACACCACCTTAGCCATAGGCTAATAGACTAGGCCATGGGCCAATAGGCAATACCACATTCAGTTCCATATCTAAAATAATACACAAGTACAATATGACTATATACTCTAACATAGGAAATCACACATTAGTTTATCATGCAATCTCATATAGGAATACACATATAGGCTACCTATGATATATCCCATATCTATATAGGATACATATATACATATATCTATACCATTATACAATATCAACCATGCATTAAATCATATATTTACATTGACACACATTCATGTATATAGGAACCTATATATATTTTTGTATCTCAAATCATAATTATACACATATACATAGGAAAGGAGAGAGGGATACATGATACTCAAGTGTGTGCTAGAGCTAGAGTGTCAAGAGTGTGGTGGTACATGAGGGTGAGTGTCAAAGTGAAGAAAGTATGAAAATAGTGATGATGTGAGGGTGAAGAGGGAACACAGTGAAGCATGAAACAGTGAATGGTGTGAGAGAGAATGAGAGTGTGTGTGAAGTGAGTCAAAAGCAAAATCTGGAAAATAATTAGGACACACTCCCAATCTCAGTTTTCCCTCCCATTAAATCTCAGATTTCATGAAGAACCCCTCCTATATAAACTCCAGATTTCAGCCCCATACCATTTCAGAAATCAGTTTACAATCACATGTAAGAACTCAAAACCCAGTTAAAACAGTCCAAAAATCCCTAATTGCAATTCTCAGTTTAAACTCAACACACCAACATGGCCAAAAAAACAGTTTAATAATGAAAACAGTCCTGTGATAAAACTCAGGTCAATCACCATATTGTATTCTTATGATTCAGTTATAAACAACACAAACAGTTCATGAAACTCAATCTCATTTGATCTATTAACTAAAAACCCCATTTCATAACAGTTAACAACTCAACTCAGATTGATATATTGAATCAACAGTTTAACAAAACCCAAAATCAGTGCAATAAAATCACTTAACAGTGAATGGAAGTTAACTCCCAGGTTGACACACACTCAAGTCAGTCAACCAACTAATATCCTGTTCTCAGGTTGTGATACATCTCAGGAATTGAGAAGTAATAAGAGAGAATCACGGTCAATGAAATAAACATAACATAGGAGAATTTGAAAACTGTTAACCTCATAAACTTCCCAGCTTTCGAAAACTGGAACATAACAAACTCAGGTTTCAATGACAGTAAACCAAATAAGAGTTTAACAGTCCAAATGAATCTCAGATTTAACATTCATGAATCAAAAAAAACATCTAACAGTCCAAAAATGAGATATCTCAGTTTTTGTATCCAAACCACCTCCATTTCAAACCAAATTCGACACACCAATAGAATCAATATAGGAGAACAAGTTATTGGTTTAATTACATGTAAACAACAGTGTTTAATAGGTTAAATTGATGTCCAAATTTCAATTTTTAAAACTGGAACAAAAACAGTAACAGTGAATACTTTACAGTTTTGAAAAAAAAGGAATTCAAGAATTAACAAGGAAAATCAATTTAAAATAGGAATTAAATGGTTGGTAATAATTAAACACATCGTGTACATGCTCTACAATTTGTTTGTTTCCACAAAAGTGGACACAAACGTGTCCAGTTCAAAACCACACAAAAATAGTGCACAGAAGGCTGCTCCTCGTGCACGTGTTCACGTCGTTCGTGTGTACGACACGACACGACACAACCCACGTGGTTGTGTCCCAGGGTTAACCTAGTGTAGGGCTAGGGATAGGACACCCTGACACGTGTCCACGTTGCGTGTGCAGGACACGGGACACGCGTATCAGAGGCTAAAAGTGACAGCCACTGAAACAGTGCAAAACCCGTGCGCACGCTCGTGCGTGTCCGACACGACACGTGGGGCTCTGAAAATTGGGGAGCCCCGTGTCAGTGTCAGCCCCTAGCTACACGTCGAGTCTCGCGTGTCGAGGTGGCGTGTCCTAGGCGCTGTATCCCCCGAAGTGCAGGGCATGCACAGTGCCCGCTTGCGCGTGTGCACGACAGCGTGTACACGTGCCCGACATGACTCGACACGACACGAAAACTCGACACAACCTACGGAAACGTGTAAGCGAGTCCAAAACCTAAAATCCTATTCAAACACAAATCCAAAATACACACGAAATGTCCATTGGGGCATTTCATCAAACACCTAGCAGCACGCACTGATACGTGTCCAGAATGGACACGAATCGACATGAAAATTTGGGAAACCCTATTCCTACAGTTAGGCTAGGGTTAGGGCAACCTAGAAATGATTTTTACCAGATTTTAGGAGCTATGGATAGGATTTTACCTGTAGGTGTTCAATCTCCCAAAAAGCTCCAAAGAGAAGAATCCTTCAACCCACCAAAGCTCTCCAAATTGTTTGCTCCCTGTCAAAACTTATTTCCAACAGCAAGAACACAATATTTAGAGCCTATTCGAATTTGTTTGAAGGAAAAAAGGACTTAATTTGGATTTAATATGAATTTATGAAGATGGAACTTACCTCTTTCTAAAAACTTGATAAACCCTAAGAGAGAGGCTAGCCCTAATCCCTAGGAGAGTATTTATAGAAGGGGGGGCTGTCATGTGGCTGGCCATAGGGTTTAGATCTAGGGTTTTGCCAAGTTGTTTGAGTCCTAATTAGTTTAAGTCATGATTATGACTTGTGACTTCACAAGCCATTCTCATATCAAACTAACTCCTAATCTCACCAAATTAAACCCAATGAGTTCATCCTCATGAACTTAAGTCAACCTAGGTTCTCAAATCCTAATCTCTTATTCAAGACCTAGGTTAGCCACTAGGTTAGTCTACAAGGTCAACTTAAGTCAAAGTCTCTATAGGGTCAAAATCAATTCTACTAAAAATCACTAAAAATCACCAAAAATCATATTAATTATAATAAATATAATTAATACTAATAATCACTAAAATGGTTAGCTGGAACTATCTATGACTAATCTAGGTTGGGTCCAAACCAAGTTAGGCTAATCAACAATCAATTAAATAATATTTTAATCACACCATTCTTAATAATACAATAAAAATCCAAATAATATTTATTAATTCAATTAAATACAAAAATTTCAAAATTACCCTTATTTCAAAAACTGGGTGTTACAATCCTACCCACCTTAGAAAAATTTCGTCCTCGAAATTAAGATGATTGTACCCCTTCTAGGTCAAACCCCCACAATCAAAATCTCAGAACCTATTTAAATCATTCAATTGGAAATGTAACCTATGGGGTCATGGCATGTAGTATCAGTCTGGGGTCTCATCTAGTTACACCAACATACTACAGTACTAGGCAATCACAAGGTATCAAAACATACAACAATATGGTAGAGTGCATAAATTTTCAAAAGACTGGCTAAGATATAGGTCAAGGTCTCACCTCCAACTAGGTCTGGTGGCTGGAACTCCCTCCCGAAGGCGGAGTCCTGGCTGGGATAAGTGCAGCAGGACAGTCTCGCAGCCTGTGTGCAGCTGACCCACACAACAGGCACACTCATCTTCTCTTCCTACAGATGCCCCACACATGTCCAGGCTTTTTACAAAAGGTGCATGTAGGCACCTTCTCAGCTGGCCTCTGCTCAACAGAAGTCTGGACTGGGTTACCTGGTCTAGGCTGATAGTCGGGGTGCTCACGGGGCTCTGGGTATACACTGCTCCTCGGCCTCTTAGAACTAGGCTCCCCTCCTGAATGTACCAAATCCCACAGCAGTTGGATCCCACGACCCTGCTCCTTCAAGATCTCAGTCTGAACTCTCTGTGTCTCCAACACATCCTGGAGAAGTCTGGATATTTGAGCTCCGTCAGGAAACAAACCTGCCGAGGGTCTGGTATGGGGTACTGCTCCTGGAGGCAGAGGAGGAGACGGGGAAGGACTCTCGGTCTCAGATGAGACTGCCACTCTCTCCTGAGTAACAGGTGGTGGAAAACTCTCTGGTAAGGATGCTGACACCTCCTCGATGGCGGAAGGTGCCACTACCCTTGGGTCAGCCTGAGGGGTCACTACCTCCTGAGCAATAGGAGGTGGAAGCACACTGTCAGTAGTTGCAGCTGCTCTCAGGCGACAGGCTTGGGTCATGGGTGCCATACTGGAAAGGACAAAACACAACAATCATTAAGGCTGTACAGCAGTCTACCATCCTATCTGTAAAACTGGTATTTATCAAGAAAATAAAATAACTACCAATCATCTATAAAGGGTACTATTTAAGAAAAAATCAAAACCAAAAGTTTAAGGAACGAAAGTCAATAGCATTGAATTCAATCACAATCTAATATATATAGAAGAGAGAGTGTTAGAGGAAAGCTAACATTAAGCAAGGGTCATGTGGTTTGTGGCATATACATGAAGGTGTTATAGGAGGATTTGGGTCTCAACTATAGCTATCAAGTTACACTATTCATGGCATATTAGTTAAGCAATCTACAAGGCACAAGCTATTACTCCTAGCATGTATGGCTAACCGTGTATATATGTATATCTATATGTATAGAGAGGTAAAGATTTAATTATGCATCTACATACATTATAACATGTTTACAGAACTATATATATATCTATATAGCTATATGATCATAACATAGAGATGAAAGGTTAGGTTTTCATGGCAGTTGTGTACATTAGTGTAGAGTGTCATGTGTACATGGGTTAAGACTTGAAATAAAGGGGTTCAATCATTCAGCTAGCTCAACATTACATATTAGATCAGAAATTGAACTACACATATTGATAGCAGTATAAAAATGTTAACATGAATTCAGTTTTCAAAATTTTGGAGAATTCGAGCATCAAAACCAACTCAATGTTTACCACAACCACAACCTAACATGTAAGAGTATGAACCTAACATTATATACCTGCACACAACCATGTATACGGCTCAAAACATTACAATTTAAAACT
The DNA here is from genome assembly GCA_029216955.1 of Iris pallida. NCBI lineage: Eukaryota > Viridiplantae > Streptophyta > Magnoliopsida > Asparagales > Iridaceae > Iris > Iris pallida. The sequence goes on along the minus strand of JANAVB010021800.1, from coordinate 13,019,372 downwards.
GCAATTTGAACTAAACTCTTAGAATCCAAGGTTAAGGGTTTACTATGTACACAGTCTCAGATTTGACAATTCAACACAAAACTCAACCAAAATTTTTGAAATAAAGCCCTGTATATAACATATATGTGTAGTGATATAAGCAAACTAATAACACGAAATTTAAATTTAAATTACGAATTTAATATGGAGAGCATAGAACTAGTCGCTGATACTGTACTGTATTGGAATACTAGGATTTTGAGAACTTAACATTAATCATGTTAACATGCATTTAGATAGGTTGGTAAACAAGTGTAGTATGCATACGTGTCAGGCAAGTATCTGTGTCCACTATATATATTAGGGTAATACAAGAATCAATGGCAAGAAGAAAATAATGATAAAATCTGTTCGGCCTATCTGTTTTAAAAAAAAAGAACTATTTTGAAACCAGAGTTACAATATCAAATCTAAGTCAAGGTCTAGCAAAAATACCAATTTATTGTATTAGGAAGAATTTATTGCAAGAAGTTACACAAGGTTATAGTAACAGCTAGGCCACTCCTACTCATACTCCTACTCCTAAGTTATTTGATGATGGGGTACAATTATACAACAGAATGGTACGATAGAGATGATATGTTTAAAACCTTCTCAAGATACAATCTGATAATCATATGCGTCTGTCCAAAATCATGTTACTCAAAGTCCTCGCCATGCCAGTAAGCAAGGCTGCGAATAACGATAGATTCCATAACTAGGGTATGCACCTCTACAATCATGTCGTCTGGAAATCTCGCTATGCCGACTAGTATAGCTGCAAAAAGTTCCAAATCTCATAACCAAGATACGTACATCCAAAGCCAGGTCTCCATGTTTCCGCCACGCCAGCTAATATGGCTGCGATAAACTACAGGTTCCATAATCATGTAGACGTCTTACCATCCCTGTATTCCCGTCAATATATGTTATCAGAAAATATCGTAACTCAGGCTATAAAATTTATCTCGATAGGAAAAATCAAAATCAACAACGATCCAACAAAAATCAAATTCAATAATCAAGGAGTGAGAGCGAACAAAACAAGGGAAAGGATTTCAAATTGAAGTTAAATAAGATTCTCAACGGTCGTCCCAGGAATCTTTCAAGGAATCCTAACTGTGATTGAGTACCCTTAAAATATATCCTAATCCTACTGCAGGCTGTAGTGATACTCTAGTTCGAATACCACTACATAAACTCGACCTGCATGGGCCACCACTAAAAACGTGTCACGACCCGCACCCTAGAATAAGGGCACGTAACGTGGGTACGTCCAGCCTACGCCGCAGTGTCGGCGGTAGAACGCTGTCCTAGGTCATAACATCTAACAGATAAGGGTAATATACAGTTATACTTGTCACGACCCGCACCCCTTTTTTTTTAAAACGGATACGAGACGTGTCCAAGCCAGCCTACGCCGCAGTGTCGGCGGTAGTACGCTGTCACGGCCATAAAGATCGTAATCACAAAGATGCTCATTCACATAATTAATTTAATTTACAATGATCACAAGTTTTACATTTGCAGGAAAATATAAACTTGTACAAATATTGAATGACTATAACTTGACTATCTAACTAATCTTCTAGGCTCGTCTGCAAGTACACCCGAACTCCCCATGCTAAATGAATCAACGACTAACCTAAAAAATATGGTTTCCAGTCAGGAATGGAACGAGCACAATTCACTGAATGCAATTTCAAATAAAGAAGATGACTATAAAACAAAGGTTAGACATCAATTATGAGTTTTAAAAATAAACAGGAAATACAGAAAACCAATAGTAAATAAATAGACACAACAGACTTTCCCCAACTGCTAGAAGTACCTTTGATATGTGATCGGTCTCGGGACAATTATGCAACACGGTCTACACGGTCTAAAGTTACACGGTCTACAGTTACACGGTCTGCAGTTACACGGTCTACAGTTAATATTGCAATAAAGAGATACTGTCTACAAAATAATAATCACGAACTACACAGTTTAAATGCAATAATAATCATGGTCTACACTGTCTACTTTGCAACAAAAAAATCACTGTCTACACGGTCTACTTGAAATAAATGCAACACGGTCTACACGGTCTACAAGAAATAAATGCAACACGGTCTACATGGTCTAAGGTCAGATCACACATCCTTGGTACTTCTCATTCCCGACTCCACAATTTATAATAGAAAATAATCACACAACCAATGGCCAACCAATAAAATATAGTGAAAATCAATATCGAAATGCAGACAATAAACTGTACTCGCCTGTGGTCCTGTGCTGGTGAAACCGATGATCTGAACTACTCAATGTGCCACTATAGTCAAAACCCGTACAACAGTCTCCGGATGCTGAAATAGACAATACCAATGATTTCAGAATAGTCAAATTAGCTAGGATTGGCTGTCCTTAAGTCCAATTCTGGACACAGGGGCAAAACGGTAATTTCGGACTGAACGATGTCCGCCGTTGGACCCGCTTTGCACCGAAAAGCGTGCCAGAGTCAACAGTCTCTAAGGTCGTCAAACTACATGTCTACGGATCCAGTTTTTCGATATAAACCCAAACGTATGTCCTAAGTTGGATTCCGGCGGGCCGTGCACAAAATCGCCCGTTGAGTGGAACCGTGGGGCCCGCAAAACGACGTCGGATTCGACTGTCTCAGAATTGGACCAAACTTGGCATACAGGACCAGAAAAATGATACGGTCATGTTGGCGTAAGTTTCGTCTCGATCTGACGAGCGTGCACAAAGTTATGACTAAATTTGCATTGTACGGATACGGAGCGATTTCGACGGATACGCGTCGAATTCGTCGCGCCCACGCGACAAATTTGAATTCCGTCAAAGCACACACGACCACGAAGTCGTTACGCAGCTTTCGATCCTTTTGGTTCATGACCACGTGGCCCGGTATGGCGGGACACACGTCGTGTGGATGGTTTTCAATGTTTTTCAAAACAGGTTTTTGGGAAACTTTGGGATTCGATTTCTCGACGCTCAGTCGATGATTTCCAAATCCGCAAAAAGGGTCGTGAAGTCCTATGTGTTGTCTATAATCGTGTTCAGGTGGAATTTCTAAACAGCTACTGGATCGATCGGAATCGATCCGCCAATGTGGGTTCATGGACTGCGAACTATCCTGTTTTTGAACAGTTATTCGCCAGTTTTGGCGTCGATTTCTCGGACTATCTAGGGCACTATATCTAATTCTATTTGAAGACAATTAAAGTGGTATAGGTTGGGTGTATACCAGAAAAGATGGCTCGGTGAAAGATCGACTGTACACAGAGATTTCTCGTGCCGAAGTGATGCAATCGCTGTCACTGCTGCTGTTCTTGTTGTTTGGCGTTGCTGTTTGGCGACGGTTCCAGCGGCTGTGCGCGCGGCTGCCTGGCCGCGCGCAGTGGTGGCTCCGACGGTGGGTGGGTCGCCGGACCACGGGGCGGTGCAGCGTACTATCGATTAGGGTTTGGAGTTCGTGACTCTTGTCTCGGCGTTTATATATGCGGAGCGGGGTCGGGTTTGTGAACCTCGCGGGATCAGCGTTCTGCTGAGCGACTAAAGGCTTGGGAGGCTCGGTTGGGGGCCGGGCCTGGCTTGTTTAGGTCGGGCCCGGTTGGAAGGCTGGGCTGTTGTTTATCTATATATGCAATTATACAAAGACTTTGTGTCAATCTCACAGGTCGGGTTGGGGGAGGACCTACATGGGTCACTGCTGCTACTCCCTATTCTATTTCCTTTTTTTCCTTTTTCTATTTCATAACAATTCATTTATATATATATATATATATACATACACGTACCCCCATTTATCTTATATTTATAAACATATATATACACATACAGGTACATGTATATTTATTCGTATATACATACCAATACACATATATAATATTTATCCATATATATATATATATATATATTTATATATATATATATATATATATATATATATATATATATATATATATATATATTCGTATATACGTAAACTTGCACACACATATATATTTCTATACCTACCCATTTATACCAATATAATTCTATAATTCTCTCTATATATTTATATATATAGATTATCATATTTATCTGACCAAGATAATATAAACAATAAGATAATAATATTAAACCATAATAACCTCAATAACAAAATAATCATAACGAAATTAAATAAACCAATATTGGGGTATATACTATTTAAAACAATTAAAATAATAAATAAATACTTCAAAATTTTTGGGGAAGGGAGTTACAATACTCCCCGAATGGGGGTGACATAACAGAAATAACTCAACCACATCTAGGATAGAACAGGAATGAGATAGAAAGATAAAGATAGATAACAACCAGGAATGTAACATCACCAAGATACAAATCCAGAAAGCTAAGTGACTAAAATAAATACATCTCAGAATATCTCAAGTCTAAAACAGTAATCCTAAAATAGTAAGGCAATCCTAAACTAATGGAAGTAACATCAACTGCCAGCAGGTCCAAGTCACTAGTGATGTCTAATGCTGCACCAAGAGGGATAGACCCCAGAGCCTCATCATTCACTGTAAAATTTTCAACAGGTCCAGTCAGGACGGGAGCGAGTACAGTACATCTCAACAAAATCATAACCGGTTAGGAAATATAAACATGCTAGAGAGTAAGATACAGGATCTGAAGAATAATATGATAAAAGAGAGAGACTGTAAGTAAATAGCTACAATATATAGAGAACTAACAGTGCTAGTGATTCAGAGCACAAGATGGTTATGTAGACGGCACGATGTTATACATGAGTAATCTACAGAGGTTTGTACACGAGTAATCTACTGGATTGAAAACATAACCACTTTTACTCTCCCGCCCCAATCAATACATAAGGATCCAGCTACGTTATGTTATTGTACACGAAGGTCATGTGAAAACATGATTATACACGATTCACACATTTCGTACACGAAAGTAACAAATACAAGGAGTACACGATGTTCCCGATAAAGTACACGAACACGAATACCCGATGTATCCGCTAAGGGGATAACATCGCACAACCAGATCCATATAGTACTAATCCGTGTTTCCAATGTGTCAACATCATGTAAAGTAATCTAAAGGAGGAATATAATCCTAAACAAGATATGAAATGATCAGAGAATGTACTCGCCTGTAACCTGAGAATCTGGAGAATATATATACTGTCCGAGGAGTGGTGTCTGGCTCCTATTAGAACAGCACAAGTCATTATGAGTCTAAAATGATGATAAGATGCAAACCAATGCATTCTACATGAATCTAGGTCAATCTAGGCCAAAGTCAACTCTTGGTCAACTCTGGTCAACCCTAGAAGTCAAACTAGGTCAACCAAGTCAAACCTAAGTCAAACTAGGTTACACTAGGCTAACTAGTCCATTCTAGGTCTAATAAGACTAAACAAGTCTAAACTAGACTCACTAGCTAAGCAAACACCACCTTAGCCATAGGCTAATAGACTAGGCCATGGGCCAATAGGCAATACCACATTCAGTTCCATATCTAAAATAATACACAAGTACAATATGACTATATACTCTAACATAGGAAATCACACATTAGTATATCATGCAATCTCATATAGGAATACACATATAGGCTACCTATGACATATCCCACATCTATATAGGATACATATATACATATATCTATACCATTATATAATATCAACCATGCATTAAATCATATATTTACATTGACACACATTCATGTATATAGGAACCTATATATATTTTTGTATCTCAAATCATAATTATACACATATACATAGGAAAGGAGAGAGGGATACATGATACTCAAGTGTGTGCTAGAGCTAGAGTGTCAAGAGTGTGGTGGTACATGAGGGTGAGTGTCAAAGTGAAGAAAGTGTGAAAATAGTGATGATGTGAGGGTGAAGAGGGAACACAGTGAAGCATGAAACAGTGAATGGTGTGAGAGAGAATGAGAGTGTGTGTGAAGTGAGTCAAAAGCAAAATCTGGAAAACAATTAGGACACACTCCCAATCTCAGTTTTCCCTCCCATTAAATCTCAGATTTCATGAAGAACCCCTCCTATATAAACTCCAGATTTCAGCCCCATACCATTTCAGAAATCAGTTTACAATCACATATAAGAACTCAAAACCCAGTTAAAACAGTCCAAAAATCCCTAATTGCAATTCTCAGTTTAAACTCAACACACCAACATGGCCAAAAAAAATAGTTCAATAATGAAAACAGTCCTGTGATAAAACTCAGGTCAATCACCATATTGTATTCTTATGATTCAGTTATAAACAACACAAACAGTTCATGAAACTCAATCTCATTTGATCTATTAACTAAAAACCCCATTTCATAACAGTTAACAACTCAACTCAGATTGATATATTGAATCAACAGTTCAACAAAACCCAAAATCAGTGCAATAAAATCACTTAACAGTGAATGGAAGTTAACTCCCAGGTTGACACACACTCAAGTCAGTCAACCAACTAATATCCTGTTCTCAGGTTGTGATACATCTCAGGAATTAAGAAGTAATAAGAGAGAATCACTGTCAATGAAATAAACATAACATAGGAGAATTTGAAAACTGTTAACCTCATAAACTTTCCAGTTTTCGAAAACTGGAACACAACAAACTCAGGTTTCAATGACAGTAAACCAAATAAGAGTTTAACAGTCCAAATGAATCTCAGATTTAACATTCATGAATCAAAAACAACATCTAACAGTCCAAAAATGAGATATCTCAGTTTTTGTATCCAAACCACCTCCATTTCAAACCAAATTCGACACACCAATAGAATCAATATAGGAGAACAAGTTATAGGTTTAATTACATGTAAACAACAGTGTTTAATAGGTTAAATTGATGTCCAAAGTTCAATTTTTAAAACTGGAACAAAAACAGTAACAGTGAATACTTTACAGTTTTGGAAAAAAAAGGAATTCGAGAATTAACAAGGAAAATCAATTTAAAATAGGAATTAAATGGTTGGTAATAATTAAACACATCGTGTACATGCTCTGCAATTTGTTTGTGTCCACAAAAGTGGACACAAACGTGTCCAGTTCAAAACCACACAAAAATAGTGCACAGAAGGCTGCTCCTCGTGCATGTGTTCACGTCGTTCGTGTACACGACACGACAAGACACAACCCACGTGGTTGTGTCCCAGGGTTGACCTATTATAGGGCTAGGGATAGGACACCCTGACACGTGTCCATGTTGCGTGTGCAGGACACGGGACACACGTATCAGAGGCTAAAAGTGACAGCCACTGAAACAGTGCAAAACCCGTGCGCACGCTCGTGCGTGTCCGACACGACACGTGGGGCTCTGAAAATTGGGGACCCCCGTGTCAGTGTCAGCCCCTAGCTATACGTCGAGTCTCGCATGTCGAGGTGGCGTGTCCTAGGCGCTGTGTCCCCCGAAGTGCAGGGCATGCACAGTGCCCGCGCGCGCGTGTGCACGACAGCGTGTACACGTGCCCGACACGACTCGACACGACACGAAAACTCGACACAACCTACGGAAACGTGTAAGCGAGTCCAAAACCTAAAATCCTATTCAAACACAAATCCAAAATACACGAAATGCCCATTGGGGCATTTCATCAAACACCTAGCAGCACACACTGATACGTGTCCAGAATGGACACGAATCGACACGAAAATTTGGGAAACCCTATTCCTATAGTTAGGCTAGGGTTAGGGAAACCTAGAAATGATTTTTACCAGATTTTAGGAGCTATGGATAGGATTTTACCTATAGGTGTTCAATCTCCCAAAAAGCTCCAAAGAGAAGAATCCTTCAACCCACCAAAGCTCTCCAAATTGTTTGCTCCCTGTCAAAACTTATTTCCAACAGCAAGAACACAATATTTAGAGCCTATTGGAATTTGTTTGAAGGAAAAAAGGACTTAATTTGGATTTAATATGAATTTATGAAGATGGAACTTACCTCTTTCTAAAAACTTGATAAACCCTAAGAGAGAGGCTAGCCCTAATCCCTAGGAGAGTATTTATAGAAGGAGGGGGCTGTCATGTGGCTGGCCATAGGGTTTAGATCTAGGGTTTTGCCAAGTTGGTTGAGTCCTAATTAGTTTAAGTCATGATTATGACTTGTAACTTCACAAGCCATTCTCATATCAAACTAACTCCTAATCTCACCAAATTAAACCCAATGAGTTCATCCTCATGAACTTAAGTCAACCTAGGTTCTCAATCCTAATCTCTTAGTCAAGACCTAGGTTAGCCACTAGGTTAGTCTACAAGGTCAACTTAAGTCAAAGTCTCTATAGGGTCAAAATCAATTCTACTAAAAATCACTAAAAATCACCAAAAATCATATTAATTATAATAAATATAATTAATACTAATAATCACTAAAATGGTTAGCTGGAACTATCTATGACTAATCTAGGTTGGGTCCAAACCAAGTTAGGCTAATCAGCAATCAATTAAATAATATTTTAATCACACCATTCTTAATAATACAATAAAAATCCAAATAATATTTATTAATTCAATTAAATACAAAAATTTCAAAATTACCCTCATTTCAAAAACTGGGTGTTACACCCGCGCACAGCCGGGTCAGCCGTCGGCCAAGCCCACAACGCCGCCACCCGGCCTCCTTCCCCAGTGCCTTCCGCTCCTTCGACCACCGCCAAAATCTCCGACGCTGACCGCCGCCGAGCGCTCGCGACCCCACGGTGAGCCCGCTCCCCTTCTCTATCGATTTTCACTCTCTCTTGCTCTGTGAGAACATTTGGGGGTTAGGGATTAGTATAGGGAATAGTTATAATTAATATTATTATTATTGTTAATATTATTATTATTAATAAAAGCTTTAGTTATCATTATATTAATCCATATGAGTGTTACTATTATTATTATTATTATTATTATTATTACTATTATTATTATTGTTATTATTATAATTGTGTTATTTTATTATTAGTTTATTTTCTGTATTATATCAAGAGTACTGTTTCTGTATTAAATATATTTATTTGTATATTTTATAAACTCTTAGGACCTAGCCTAAAAATGGTTTTATCCTTCATACTATTTATCTAGACATATATCATACTAATAATGTATTTTTCAAATTATATACATATAAAGTATTTCAAGTATTTAACTTAGAAATATTTTACGAAGAGTAGTTACCAAAATTTATTTAATGATTTTTTAGTTTTCACGAATATTTACAAATTTTTTGACAAATAAGATTCTAGCTTTAAAATATTATAGATATTTTCTAAAGCATATTATACGTAATCCACAAATTTCCCCTGAATAACCCATTGATCTTGACTAATCAAGAACTTCTAATTTTCGTGAAGTTCGAACTCTTGCACATCGAACATGGCTACTGGACAGACATGACTTGTCGGATTATCGCACCACTCCAGAAGACACACCAGGCAAGATACCTTGCCATTATACTGTTTATTTTTAGTTGCATTTTATTTATATATCACTGTTCATTTATTTCTAGTTCTTGATTACTGCCTGCTCAGTGATATTAGTAGTACCTTGTTATTTACCCTTTGATTGCATATGGACCTAGAGTTAAGGGACTACCACTAGTTTAGTGCATTGCATAAACTTTGACACTGTTGTGCCACGAGATGTGTGAGTTATGAGTAGCATATAGTCTACGGACTCGCGTGTTGGCTGATCACTGATGCGTACAGGACGTACGTTAGGTCTAACTGTCAATAGTTGTGTGTTAGAAGACTTGACGGTTAGTAGTGTTACATGGTCGTAGATGCGACATGATAGGTACATTGGGTGGGAAGAACATTTCCTTGTCGTATGGGCTTCGATTGCACTTCCCTTGTAACCCGGAAGCTCCGCTGGAGATACGGGTATGAGCCTCTCAGGTTGGCCACTGTCATTTTTGAACGTCATGCGCTTAGGTCACTGGTGCCCAAGTGGGGACTATACCAGATCCCATTTACAGCCAGGGCTCATACGACGAAAGGTTTGTTCTCAATTGCATGTTCACTTTAGTATGGTTAGATTACCTTATTTATGTCTTGTCACTTTCTTTGATTGTGGCATATTTTATTTTTAGTATTTATATGGCATGTTTATTGTATCTTATTACGTCCCTCTGAGGACCTGGTTATCTCGTCAGGTGTGTGTTCTTGTCTTTTGCAGGTGTTCTAGTCATGGCCATGATTGTCACTACTTCTTCGAGGATGATTGCGCTTTGATCGTCTTTGCTTCGCCCGCCAAACTCATTTTATTTTCCATGTATTTTTCCTTACTTGTTGGTAGTGGATTTGTCTCCGCCCAACGATTGTATACATGACAAATTCAAAGTGTATTTATATCATATTTATCTTTGTGGATGAGATTTAGTACCTTGGTTACTGTATTTTACAGCTTATGTATATATACGAGGGTCCATATACTTCGTATGTATACAGCTGGCATGATTACGTTCTAGTCCTACGTATTTTGGGACTGGGGCGTTAAATATTTTTGTGGTGGCCCATGCAGGTCAAGTTTGTCGTTTCGGTTACATGACTGTTCCGAACGGGCCTGCAGTATAGGATTAGAGTTTAGAATTTCATCCACCTACTTGACTTCCCTTCTTGACTTCAAATTCCGAACTCTCGTTCTACCTCCTTGATTTGCATCTTACTTGACTCCTTCTTCCGTAAATTCTTAGTTTCGTGTTTAGTAAAGATGACTACACTAGTATATGCCCATAGGTTAAACACATGGCTAGATGGATTGCATTGACAACTAATGTGCATTGAGATTTTATTTGAGTTATAGAGGCATTTATTTTTCCTAGAAATATGATTCTTAAGGATTAGTTAAATCCAAGTTGGGTAGTAGCATATTACCACTTTCAAAGGATGATTGGAATTTTATTTTGATATCACAAGGTGGTATACACAAGAGGATAGCTAGGTCGAGAAAACAAATTGATTTGATTTTACGTTTTAATTTTGAAGATCTTTGAACATTTATGATTTATTGAGTTGTAGCTATACATCTTTTGGGGAGATATACATTTGTTTTGAAAAGGATCATCAAATTTTAAACTATGATTTACGATTGACCAAAAATTTGAGGTGGATTAATAAATTTTGGTAAAATATTTTTGAATTAAATTGCGTTATATGATTTTATGATTTATAAAGTTATTTAGATTTCAAGTTTAAAATCTTGATTATGGATATTTAAATTTTGGAAAAAGGGAGAATTTCTTTTGAAGAGTAGTTGTGACTCATTGGAAGCTAGATATACACATTGAAGGATATAGAATTAAATTTGGGAGTTATTTAAACGTTCCATTTTGTAGTACGAATTTCGACGGATAAACTTATTAAATGTTGAGTTTAAGATTTGAAAAAAAGGGGGGGGGTTATTATTCAAGTTGCGATATACAAGGGTTGTTTCGAGATTGACTAGAGATTTAAAATTTTGATTAAAGTTGACAGTCTAAGATAATTGAAATTTTGGCGAAGTATCTTGGAAATTTTATTGAGAAACTTTCGAGGAACTTAAATTTTAGATTATATCATATATTGGTAGAGGGCCAAGAAGCAAGTAAGGTCACCCTAGTGAGATAGAAGTATTCTACATTAGAATGCCATGCCACCTATGATTATGATATTACATATACACAAGTATAGTTAGTCATCGACCAAACCGATGAACATATCTTTGACTTACTCGACCTTCCCTCAAATCTAGATCTTTATTCGTGACATCTAATTGTTTGAAACTTAGAAATAACTAGAACCATGCCCTTAACCATAACCTTATCTATGAGACTATTTTCTCTCTAAAAACTGTGCCTCTAACTTATCTTAACTTGATCTAGGAGATTTCCTAATTATCTTTATTTCGTGCTTTAACCTTTTATTTTTGGTGCATTAATTAGTACCTTATGAAAACCCACTTTCTATTTTTGATCATTTGGCGTACCCTATCGTGACTTTGATATTTGGAGCACAACACTAGACTTTTACTTCCAACAAATTTCACATGCAAGACCTAGACGAGCTCACCTTCATGTATGTATATCATGTTCCACTAAAACACGTTCCCTTGTACTCTATTTTTATGGTACGACTTTCGGGCCATAAATACTCAACTATAACCTATACCATGGTACCGAAATACTTTTGACTATATATTTGGACTCAATCTCGACTCAAATTTTTGACCTAATATGTGATTGCAGTCTATTAAATGCTTAACTTCGCGTTTATCTTGACTGCTTAACCCTTGTCATTTATTTTCATGTCTTATCTCGATTCACTTAGACACATAACATCTTTAGCTCTTCAATATTGCAACCCTTACTCTTTTCCCTTCTCACTAAATTGCTTGTCGTATTTTACCTTGATTCCTCTATGGTTTATGCAATTTTGCTCATGTTATGATTTCCTTGCTCAAAGAAAAATATGATAATGACAATCTTTGGTTAGTAGAGGCTAGATTGGAGAACCCCACAGCATGGATAAATAATGTAGTTGGTTAAGATAATTACAAGATTACGAGGTATAGATGGGACATAAATAAGTGTGCGATAAATCCAAACATATGAAGTAAGGAATAATATACTGTGTTTTGATGAAACACTCAAGAGTAAATAGACTTCTCGAATTTCAAAAGCTTGTTTTGAGGTAACTAAATGTCGAGTGAAGAATCTTCTGGAGTGTTGGTTGTTTAAGAACCAAATTTATATACTAAATTTATGGATGCAAATATTTAATAAAGAAAAATGTTGACATTGCCTTCGATGACATATATGTTATGACGATATTTTTAAGGATAACAAATTGTTGAAGAAAGAAACCTTTATATTTTTGATGCATGTAGAATTAAGTTGTAAGATGATTATGAATAAGAAGTTAAGATGAGTTACAGTTCTACCATCAAGAAACTGAGATCGTTGAATTCAAATTTTTGAGAGAGACTAATGAAAATTATAGAAAATTTTCAATTATGGTGATAGAAGATTGAGTTATGAAGATATATCGTTAGTTTTCGAGATTTATCGAACACTGCAGACGAACTTTTATTTTGGAATCTAAGGATGCATTGTATTTTGACCAACAAATACAAATCGTAGTAAGGAGATTTTAACTTTTTACTTGGGCCAATTGGTTGAAGGTTTTGGAATTTAAATTTTAGAGGAAAATTTTAACTTGGGAAGATATATATAATTGAGCAAGTATAATGGAGATTATGGAATTCAAACTTTGAGACTATTTGAAATTCTATGACGAGATAGAGAAAGTTAGAGTACATTTATAATCGAAATTATTTTGTTAAATTTTTAAGGGGACGTGGTACGAAAGTATTTTTTTGAAAGAACGATTTATGATAAGAGAGATTACATAAATATTGATGATATCAAAGGATTAAGAAATTTATTACCTACTTATGAGGTTGCCCTTCTTAAGGTTAATGTTAGGGTTGATCGAGCTTAGTCATTTATTGGTTGTCATATACATGATCGTAATCTAAAGTGAAACCATCGAAATTTCTGTTCTAGTCGCTCAAATGACATATTGCCATTGAATTGTCGCTCGCCTCATCGTCGAATATTTTGCATTCTCGTCCCAAGAAGATCTCGTAAATCTATTCGAATAAACCCGTTCCATCCTTTCGCCCTACCTACCCTAATTTTTCCTAAATTTCGAGGACGAAATTCTTTTAAGTTGGGTAGGATTTAAACCCCCTAAATTTCTACTACGATTTTATATATATATATATTTTTTCATACTTCGTATTTACACGTTGCATACGAGTTCGCATTTTTTGCGTAGCATGCGAGATTTGCATGTCGTATTGCTCGACAAGTGCGAATATGTGTCGAGCTACATATTTTAAAAAAATATATTTTATTATAAATTTTATTTTAATAGGAAAGTACATTTTCAAATAAATGGGATAAATAATTTCTTTGGTATAAAAGAGTTATTTTGGGTCGTCGTTTAAAAATAAGTCGTAATTTGGAAATTTTGGTTTATATGAAATGTTTTCAAATATTTTGCAAAATGTGAAATTTGTTTATTAATAAATTTTGTTATTTATAAAAGCTAGTTTATGATTTAATATTTAAGTATTTATCGTGATTTTCGAAATTAATTATTACCATATTTATTTAAGTATGAAAATAATATTTAGGATTTTGTTAATGATAATATTTGATTAAATATGGTAATTTAAATTTGGAAAAGATTTTATTGACCCTATTTGAAATATTTTAAATTAAAGTTGTGATTTAAATAGGATTTGGAATTGGTTGGATGGACTTTAAACCTATTTAATTAAATGATGATTATCTATTAGGGATTTAAATAAATCCCAATTACTATCCAACTGGGAATTCGCACCTCCTATATAAGGAGAGGTACTCCTCCAATTTCCACACCACAATCACAGGTGCATCGTGTCTGTGCCTCATCTCCTCCACTATATATTTTTCATTACATTTACAATTCCCTCAACACGATCCCGACCCCCTCTCCGTCGTGTCGGACAGCCTCGACACGATGATACAAACCACCACAACCACCTGCCTGTTCCGCTCTGACCCCGTTCCGCCAACACCCTCGACCACCAAGCACCACCACCCCCGTCGCCATCACCACCACAGCCACCCCCAGAAATTGCCAAACCTACCATGACCACCGTCACCTTCACTAAATCGTAATACCACCACCGCCCAATCCGTAACCCTACCGCCACCATCTACGAAAAAGAGGAAGGGGAAAACGAACCCTCACCATTCTCCGACCCAGCTTCGCCGTGCGACCGCTCCCTCCTCACCGAACCTGTGCGATGCCACCCTCCGCGTGCGCACCGCTGCTTCTCTCCATTACTGCCGTAGCCCCGCCCGTATCACCACCGGCTTTCTCCACCGGCGAGCCCGGTGCCACCATGAGAATGCGCCGCAGCCGCTGGACCACCATCGTCCACCCCCCGATAGATCAGCCGCTGATGGAGCCCTCGATCCTCCTCTGCACTCCCTCTGGCATCTCCGACAAGCCGCCGACCCCGCGCCATGTCCTCCAGACGACAGCCCACCGTCGATCGCGGCGAGCACCGACCGCCACCGCCTTTCTCCGGCGCCGAAACCCTCTCCTCCATCTGGCCGTCGCCGCCGCGCCTAGTCTCGAACCGTCGGCGCTCCAGTGCCGCATCTCCCCGGGCCGTCTCTGTCGGAGCTCCGTCAGCAGATCCATACCGCGCGCGCCGCCCGTGCACAGCCGGGTCAGCCGCCGGCCGAGCCCACAGTGCCGCCACCCGGCCTCCTTCCCCAGCGCCTTCTGCTCCTTCGACCACCGCCAAAATCTCCGGCGCTGACCGCCGCCGAGAGCTCGCGACCCCACGGTGAGCCCGCTCCCCTTCTCTCTCGATTTTCACTCTCTCTCTTGCTCTGTGAGAACATTTGGGGGTTAGGAATTAGTATAGGGAATAGTTATAATTAATATCATTATTATTGTTAATATTATTATTATTAATAAAAGCTTTAGTTATCATTATATTAATCCATATGAGTGTTACTACTATTATTATTATTATTATTATTATTATTATTATTAAAATTGTGCTATTTTATTATTAGTTATTTTCTGTATTATATCAAGAGTACTGTTTCTGTATTAAATATATTTATTTGTATATTTTACAAACTCTTAGGACCTAGCCTAAAAATGGTTTTATCCTTCATACTATTTATCTAGACATATATCATACTAATAATGTATTTTTCAAATTATATACATATAAAGTATTTCAAGTATTTAACTTAGAAATATTTTACGAAGAGTAGTTACCAAAATTCATTTAATGATTTTCTAGTTTTCACGAATATTTACCAAATTTTTTAACAAATAAGATTCAAGCTTTAAAATATTATAGATATTTTCTAAGCATATTATACGTAATCCACAAATTTCCCCCGAATAACCCATTGATCTTGACTAATCAAGAACTTCTAATTTTCGTAAAGTTCGAACTCTTGCACATCGAACATGGCTACTGGACAGACATGACTTGTCGGATTATCGCACCACTCCAGAAGACACACCATGCAAGATACCTTGCCATTATACTGTTTATTTTTAGTTGCATTTTATTTACATATCACTGTTCATTTATTTCTAGTTCTTGATTACTGCCTGCTCAGTGATATTAGTTGTACCTTGTTATTTACCCTTTGATTGCATATGGACCTAGAGTTAAGGGACTACCACTAGTTTAGTGCATTGCATAAACTTTGACACTGTTGTGCCACGAGATGTGTGAGTTATGAGTAGCATATAGTCTACAGACTTGCGTGTTGGCTGATCACTGATGCGTGCAGGACGTGCATTAGGTCTAACTGTCAATAGTTGTGTGTTAGAAGACTTGGCGGTTAGTAGTGTTACATGATCGTGGATGCGACATGATAGGTACATTGGGTGGGGAGAACATTTCCTTATCGTATGGGCTTCGACTGCACTTCCCTTGTAACCCGGAAGCTCCGTTGGAGATACGGGTATGAGCCTCTCAGGTTGGCCACTGTCATTTTTGAACGTCATGCGCTTAGGTCACTGGTGCCCAAGTGGGGACTATACCAGATCCCATTTACAGCCAGGGCTCATGCGACGAAAGGTTTGTTCTCAACTGCATGTTCACTTTAGTATGGCTAGATTACCTTATTTATTTCTTGTCACTTTCTTTGATTGTGGCATATTTTATATTCAGTATTTATATGGCATGTTTATTGTATCTTGTTACGTCCCTCTGAGGACCTGGTTATCTCGCCAGGTGTGTGTTCTTGTTTTTTGCAGGTGTTCTAGCCGTGGCCATGATTGTCACTACTTTTTCGAGGATGATTGCGCTTTGATCGTCTTCGCTTCGCCCGCCAAACTCATTTTTATTTTCCAAGTATTTTTCCTTACTTGTTGGTAGTGGATTTGTCTCCGCCCAACGATTGTATACATGACAAATTCAAAGTTGTATTTATATCATATTTATCTTCGTAGATGAGATTAGTACCTTGGTTACTGCATTTTACAGCTTATGTATATATACGAGGGTCCATATACTTCGTATGTATACAGCTGGCATGATTACGTTCTAGTCCTACGTATTTTGGGACTGGGTCGTTACATTAGGACCACCCATAGGAAGAGTTTTGAGACTCTAATGAATCTCTATTTGAAAGTTAGAATGAATTTTGGGCCACTTTTGGAAGAAATCCGAGAATGGCACACCAAGTGTTTGTCATGTTGTTTCATAGGCTAAATGGACATGCGAGTAGTGTATGAGGCTAGTATAGTGTCCACAAATAGATACTAATAGGTTGTGTCATGTTGTATTTGGACACGGGACCAATTTGGGGGTTTTTGTCACCCCCACTTTCCTGAATATGGCTAATATTGTCATTTATACTATTTTATTATTTTTAATACAATTTAAATTATTATTGTTAGTGTTTTTTACATTATTAGTTAAATAGGTATTTTTTTGATATATATATATATATATATATATATATATATATATATATATATATATATATATATATATATATATATATATGTTCAATAAATTTTTATTATAAAACTTTTAATATATTAAATAAATATGGATACGGAATATTTATTTAGAAATAATTTTAGAATTGTTTGGTATTTATTTCATTTTATGATATATATAATATATATATATATATATATATATATATATATATATATATATATATAATATATATAATATAATATATATATATATATAATATAATATATATATATATAAATATATATATATATATATATATATATATATATATATATATAATGTATATATTTTTGGTAATATATATTAAATAAAAACAAAACGTAAAGCACAGCCACTAAAAACCACAAACGCACACACGCACACACCCAGCAAGAAAAGGGCCGACCCGACCCCTCCCCTTTTTTTCCTTCAAAACCGAACGAACCCGACCAACCTGGCAGAAGATTTGTGACCATAATATCGCAAACCATGGAAAACCTTCTGAAGAAACTTGTAGACAACATATAGAAGATCAAAATCCTTCTTGTAGATTTGATTTTCATGCATTATACAGAAAGTTATTGGTTTGTGAAGATTGAGAAAAAACTATTTTCAAAAACTAAAATTTTAGAAAAATTGTCCCGATACGCCGTCCGTCCGGTCAATCCGGGCGACCGTGAATTGAAAGTATCGAAAGGTGCATATCGACTTCGTGGACGTGTGTGCTTTGACGGAATTCAAATTGGTCGCGTGTGCGCGACGAATTTGATGCGTATCCGTCAAAATTTATCATATCGGCCTTTTTGCAAATTTGTCAATTACTTTGTGCACGTTCATCACATTGAGACGAAGCTTACGCCAATAGGACCGTATCATTTTTCTGGTCTTGTATGTCAATTTTGGTCCAATTCTGAGATGGTCGATCGGAACACTATTTTGGCGGGCCCGCAGCTCGATCCAACGGGCGAAATTGTGCACGGCCCACTGGAATCCAACTCTAGACTTACGGTTGGGTTCGTCTCGTCAAACCGGACCTGTAGACATGTAGTTTGATGACTATAGAGACCGTAGATTCTGGCACACTTTTCGGTACAAAGCGGGTCCAACGACGGACACCATTTTGACCTAAAATTATCGTTTTGTCTCTGTGACCAGAATTAGACTTATTGATAGGTATTTCTAGCTAAATTGACTATTCTGAGAACGCCGGTAATGTCTGTTTCAGCATTAGGAGACTCCTGTGTGAGTTGACTGTTCGTGGCTCATTGAGTGGTGTGTAGTTTCGATTTTCTCAGCTCAGGACCTCAGGCAAGTACATTCTCTGATAGTTTTTATTACTTTGATATGTACTATATCTGATTCAGTTGTAGTGTTATACTTGATTCTCGATACGAGGATACACGGACTAGTATACATGAATCTTGTCATGAGATGTCATTCCTGGTTTACCTGGTATGTGAGAACATTGTTCGATATTGTTTCCTGTACTTGTATAGACACCGATTTGGATTGGGTTAGCCCCCTGCTCTTCGAATCCCGTGTCATGACCTGTCATGTCTGGAATCATTATACTGCTCGGGGATGGGGAGTTATTAGAGGTTATGTGATCATTACCCCTACTTGTTTATTACTTGTGCATAGCTCCACCCTCACCACACGTAGGGTGTAGCCTGACCTTATACTACTTGTGCACAGCTTTCCATTTTGGCTGGCCTGATCCCTATACTATTATACTACCTGTGCATAGCCGGTCAAATGGAACAACCTGATCTTGACCCAAGCCGATCACATAATGCTTTAATATCCCATAGCACTTTCTTTTTATGTTTACATCATACCTCAGATTACTTTCCACTATTTATATTCCAGTATTATCTTATATCTCACACATGACATGATATCCAGTTCTCTTGTACTGTTTTACTTCCAGTCTTGATATTTCATCTTATATTTCATTATAATTGTCTCTTATAGTATTTGTCAATTCACATGGAACTGCTGTTAGCGTTTGTACTTGCTCATATCCTGACAGGATAACCCCCATTGTTTTTTAGAGGATTTAGATACAGACTGCCCGACCTACTACAGGTTTGGCATAGATGGAGTCTACGACCAGGACCTGCTTGTGGATCCGTTGCTCGTAGAGGACGCACCGCTATTTTGCCGAGATTACATTCCAGTTTGATACATTGAGACTTGTAGTATTTATTTGAGATATTGTTTTATGTCTTGGTTTTTGAACTTGTGATTGTGAATCAGCATTATTTCAGACTATTTATCTCATCTTTATCTTTATTTTTATCATCGTTCTTATATTCCTTAGAATTATGTGATTAAGTTGTGATTATATTCCTCCGTACGGAGATGACAGGTTATATTATTGTGTCTTAGATTCTATATATTCTAGATGACCTTTACAGCATTCTACCGTTGATACTGCGGCGTAGGCTGGACGTACCCACGTGTTCGTGCCCCTAAATAGGGTACGGGTCGTGACAGTTTTTAGACTCCAACACAATGGTGCACATACTCTATTTTTATGACACTTGACAATAGCCTAGTGGCTCACTAATTTCAAGTATTCTAATATATATATATATATATATATATATATATATATATATATACATATATATATAAGAATTAGAGAAAGCTCCCCAAAGAGGCGACCATGGAGTTTTGACCCGGGTGCCTCCGACTGGCTCCGGCCGCCTCCCTGCGGCAGAGGAGCCCTCCCGGGCATTTAGTTTGGTTTGTTGCTTCTTTCCGTCCTCTTTTCCAGTTCTGTTCGGCTCTGGCAACATGGTTCCGGTGCCTCCGCGTGGTCCCCCTGTAGATGGCCACTCGTCTAGCCCGGTGGCCCCCTGACCTTCTCTTTCTGTTGAACGTGTCGGACTCTTCGATCGCTGCATCATCTCCTCCCCTTCCTTCATCTTCTGTCCAACGTTCCTCCTCGGCGGTCTTCGGAGTCCCGTCCTCTGTCGGCGATGAGGCTCTCGTCCCTGCTTATGGACATGGCAGGCTTCCTCACGATTTTCTCCTTAGGAATCGAGCCCAACTGTACCAGCCTACACACATTCCTTTCAAATTTAAAATTGCTCTCTGTACCTGCGTTAGCGACTTGCACCATAGCTATCACAGTTGTCCCAGGTAGTGCGGGCCACCTAGCGCTAGTTGGTGCCTTAGAATGCGTGCATTATGGTCTCGGGTTCAAGGGCGACCGAGTCAGCGCTCCTTCGGGCGCTGCACCAACCTATTCTTTTGTAGAGTGTTGCATCCCTGGCGCTTCCACCACTGGCGCTAACTTTCTGTGGGGTGCGCCGCCTGGTGGCTCCCCTTCCACTGTCGTGCCCTCCAATGCCCCCTGCTTGTTGGGCCTTCGGCGTAGGCCCACTCGATCACTGCTTCGGAAGCTTCTTTTCTGGAGCTCTCACGCTCATCCCTAGCACTGCCATCGCATTCGTGCTCCTGCCCATCCCGTGTAGCCTTCCCCCTTCCTAGGTAACCAGCTTCTGAGTGCCACCAACCGGGCCTCGGTGCATCCCCCAATTGGCGCTGGAGACTTGTTTGGAGCAGTTCAGTCCCAGGCTGCGACCCTTCAGTCCTCTCCTTCGTGCCTCCCCCTTCAGTCGACCCCCCCCAGTGCATGCCACTGTTGAGTGCGTCTCGAACGACCACCAGCTCCGGCCGACCTTATCCTTACCTTATGGAGCCCCCCTTTGAGCCCTGGATCTCGTGCCATCCGTCGACACGCCCCTCTCTTTCATGGTACGGGATCATCTCTTATTGACTGCATCATCTGGAGATCTATTTATAGGCCCAGGTTCCCAGGCTGCGCCTCTCCCAAAGGGGGCATCCTCTGATTCGGCGCTATTCATGGTGGCAATCCCCAAGGCGCTTCACCCGACATCTAATCACATCCCTGACCCCAATCTCCCTTTCGGGCTCAATAAGATGGCACCATCTGTCTCGTCCTATGCTGATTTGCTTAGACCTAACAGAAAATCTATGAATTCCCGATAATCCCAGACATGGATCTCTCGGAACTTGAGTACTCGTCGTTTGACGCTCAAGACATTAGGGTCACTACAAAAAAAGTGTCTTTTTGAGACGACACTATAAGGAACACAAGTCTAAAACGTCCTAAAAGTATAGTTCTAGGGACGGCTATATTTTTAGTAACAAAAAGTTGTATTTTTTTGTGACAGATTGTGAAAATGGATCACTATTTGGGACTAATAAAAATTTCTGTTCCAAATAATACACATTTTCATCCCAAATAGGTCGGCGGGAATACCACACATTTGGCGGCTAATGGCCAAATTTTATGGAGGAAAAGTTTACCTCCATATGTTTTTATCTTAACCGTTCGATCGGATGGCTTAATCTAGACCGTCCATCCCAAAACTTTCAGAACTTAGTAGATCAAAACTTTCAAAACTCAATATCAAAATAACCTAAATCTTTCTCTCTCATTTCAATCAAAAACTGGATGCTGCTACTTTCTCTCTCTCTGACCTAGGTGCTCCAGTACCCAGTCCATGAAGCAGGACGCCGACTCGACGCTGGCACTGACGGCCCACGGGATGTCACGATGGAGCCGGGCCATCCTCTCTGATCGCCACCTCCCCCGGTACAGCGTCCTCCTCAAGACGGCCTTCGCCAGTAGGCGGCGCAGGCCCCCGACCAAGAAAGCTAAGCATCATAGGTCAATGGTCCAGGTTTGGGCTCCTATATTGATTTTGTGGGGTTTTTCTCTAAGTATTGCTCATTTTAACCTCTAATTTCTTCATGTGTCTATAGAAAATTCAACATAAGGTTTGGGCTCCTACTTTATCGATGTTAACATAAAAACTAGTCTAAATTATTAAGAAATTATAATGTCGTACAACGTTAATTTTGAAATTTGGTTGTTGATTACGAGTTTCTTGGCTCCTTAGGAAAATAACTCACTAGAAAGCTATGCTTGATGTTTTAAAATGTTTAACATGAAGGCTTACAAGCTATGCTACAATGGAAAAATTAAGATAATGACACCATACACACACGAGTGGCATAGACTTTTTGAGTGTGTTTTTCCTATATTTTTGTAGCTTCCAAGTTGTATGAAATATTTTGAATTTATTTAACCTATCCAGTTTGCATGTTTCAATTACTAAATTTTCATATAATCCCATTCCTATTATCGTGGATTAAAATTAATTAAATAATCTATTATGCTTAGGTAGATGATATTTTACTATCAGATTATATTGGTGTGGTAAATGGGAAGCATTTTATATTTATTCCACATACTACTGGTTGATACTTTGTGAACCAAATACTAGTATCTATTCACTGACTTAACATGCTATAATATCTATTCACTGACTTAACATGGGACTAGCTTTAAGCTGAATTCAGATTTCTAAACTAGTGGTTTTTTACCCTTTAAAGTCTTAGATTAGGTTAATTAAGGAGTACACTAGGAGATCATAAGATCCTTATATATGTTGTTAAAGAGATCATAGATGAAAGAGAATTGCTTACCTAATTCTTAGTTGCAAAAGGATAAATACCCCTAAATTATTTCATAACAAATCAAGTTCGGTGCAGCTTCATATTAAATGATATGTTATATATTAACTAGTCTAATAGTTAGCGAATGAAGGTAAGAAATAGGAGAATTGAGAAATGCAAAGATTTGTAGTTGGACAACACCTTACCTAATGCCCTATTTTTGCATCATGATCCCTACTTCTTCCTGTAGTCTCTTTAGTATATTATCTTGTGAACCTTTTCTCCCCTCAGGTTGTCTCATGTTTCTTTCTTTCCACAGGTCCCAAACTATTGTAGTCAGTACCAGTCTGGATATGGTGTAGCTCAAATATTTGAGCTTGAATCAACTATAAATTCTCCCTTGCAAGGTGCATCTTTTTTTTGTAGTAGTACCAGTTTTAGTCTACCTAAATAGCCTGTAAATTGGATTTTTCACAAACCTTCCTACACAATATAGAACACACCATTCATAGGCCATGTTTCTGATATACCCAAATGGATTCTTGGTTGATTGGAACAAAGGGTTTTTGTTGATTGGAACAACAAAACACAAGGTTTATGGATGCAAGATTTCCCTTGGAAAGACCAGAAAAGCATGAACAAAGTATCTTTGTTTAAATATGACCTAATTGGTTATCTCAAAATTCTGAAGATATTTGTAAGTTCTAAGTTCAAATAAAATGTCTAACTTGTGCTTTTTTACTATAACTCCAACTTTTGTTTTTGTTTTATTTTGGTGGTGGTGGTGCATTTGGGTAGGTGGGTGTGTGGGTATGTGTGGGGTGGGGGGTGTGATTAGTCAAATTAGGCTTTAATAAACTAAAATTATGGTTTTAGAAATCATATTTAGCTTGTTTAGGAAACATGTGTTTAGTCTTGGGTTCCAAAGATGCACCCACAAAAGTTTTTTTTTGCAACTTGTATGGTATTCATGCATGCTTGATTACATGTTCTATATCAGTTCCCACCATTGTGTTTGAACCCTCTCTTTGTATTGGTATCAGTTATTTTGACAGTTTCATATTGGAGTACATGAGCGTCGAGTTTCAATAGTTCACATAGAAATTTAAAATGACAAATTTCATGATTTCATGAACAATTATGTTTGTCATGTATTCGATAAATAATAGAGAATTTTAATAGTCAACTTATAATTTATAGGCTTCAAAATGTTTTTTAAATCATGATTAAAGTAAAACCAACTCAAGTACTTGGTTTTGCCATTTTTGGCAATATTTTAGAAATTCATGACCGATTTTGGCCTTGCTTCGAAAAGTTTCGGCAACAACTGTCTTTGTTTTTTTCCAGGGAAATTCAAAGCCACCAGAATATGATGGAAGTACTAAAACAAAGTTGATCACTATTTGTTGGAAGGGGAGCACTTCTTCAGAAGTGATCCAATTGCCTGTACCATATCAACTTCCTCCCCACCCATATACCTCTGAAGGTCTGATAGTTTGTCTTGGTTACTAATCATTGCTATTATGGTTAAAAATTTATTTCAAACGTCTTTTATGTATGTCTAGAAGCAATATAATTTTGTGTAATTTTCGTTCCTACAAAGAAGTAACAGAAATTTGTTTTGTACTTCCTAGAAGATTGATATTTGTTGTGTTTTTCTAAACTTTAACATCATGTTATGTTCATGCAAGAAGGTAGGACTATCATGCTATGTTACTGGAAATTGTAGCAGCAGTATTCGGATGGGATGGTTGGTGGCTTGTTGCTGCATTGCAAGTCTTTCCGTCGCTTTGAGCACAATGGCGGATGGATCCATGCTCTTTGGAGGAAGCAGAGATTTACTCATATACCTCTGAAGGTCTGGGTTAGTTTGTCTTGTAACATCAAATATATTCTTATGCTTTGAGAACCTCCTCTTGTTTTGTCCATCTTTCTTTCCTCGTTTCTTTGATTAGCTTACGATTGGCTTTGGCATTGTATTTTGGGCATATATGTCATGTGTGATTGTGGAGTTTCTAAAAAAGAAGTTGCTACATATTTAAGAAGTTCGACTATTTCCAGACCTTTGTTCTTATAGCTGATATCCTCAATACTTGTGTAGCTAATTAATTCATAGTTGTGAAGTAAATATCCTGCATTTTGCTCCTTCCATTTTCCAGCAAACCATGATAGTTGGGATTTATGATTGTCCCCAATTTTAAATAGATTAACGCCAAATTAAAGTTCAAAATCTCAGTTTCGGTATCGGGCAGACCCTTCCTATTAGTATCTATTTTGACGATTTCGGTGGTTTTGAATCGGTCGACTTTTTCCAAGTCGAAACAATTGATACGTATCAGTTTCGTCTTATACTTAAAACTTTGCTACAAAGAAAGGCTAAAATCTATAGAAACATTTGCTCTGAAGAACAATACTTACTTGCACACCGCACACACGCACATGGATGTACACACAGTAATGTGATCAGTTAAATATGATCAATCATCAATAAAGAAAGGAGATAATACAAACATTTAAGGGACCTCTTTAGTCTTCTTTTCTTCAACTTTACATTCATCCCCTACTTAGTTTGATATGACCTTGTAGAGTTCCAATCTCCTCAACCTTCTTGTACTCTATCGTGTAGCTTGTGGATATAATACATTGATGGGATCTAATATAACTTTGCAATTTTTGGTCAACACTCAACAATATTAGTCCCATTGTGCCTCTTCCATTTGATATAATACATGTGTGTGCTAGTTTTGGCTTCTCACAACAGCCACCTGCGCTTGGTACCCTGCAAGGCAGTCTACTACTTTAAGGCATATTGTGACAGTACTTGAATACTCTCCAGGAATATTGCAAGTAGCAGGTAAAATGGAGACACAGTTGCCCAGATTCATGAAAGACATCCTGTGTATTTCGCAGCAAAAGCTTCTGTTAGAAGCATTAATCCACTATTAGGTGAATTATTCACTTCCAATTATTTAAAAATGCATATGTTACCGACTACTTGTTCTCTTGCTGTGCTCGCTATTCTTTAGCTCCTAATCTAAAAGTTTTGCTTGACCTTGTAAATATTTTGCCTTTCTAAGTTTTTAGAGTTTTTCTTGTTTATGGATTGCAAATCAAGTCTTTATAAGCTGTAAACATGCAAGATTGAATTGATTCAATGAGTATATGAAATATCAGCTTCCTTTGTGGATAGGAATATCATTTTGATCCTTCCAGGTTCAAACTTGGGAAGTATCACATTCAACTATTTTTTTAGTTTATTCATCAAGACATCATCTCACTGGGAACAATAAGCTTATATTATGTGCCAGTCATTTGATTCAGATTTGAAGTTAGGAGAAGTAGATTGTGGTACACCTAGTGCACATTGCTGTTAGAATTGCATATGAACTTTTTGTTTGACTTGGCATCCACAGGTTCGCACACATAGGTCTTGCCATCGTAAAGCTTCTGGATATCCTTTTGGTATCCCGATCAAGTACTCAGTTTGGCATACCAGATAACTACTTGGTGCTTGGGGGCTCAGTTGTGGGTGATGCAATCAATCAGTTCAAGTACTTCCCCTTGCCTCTTTGTCTATTTTTTTCCTTTACATTTAAGTTTGCTAAATTTACCTTTTTATTTTTAAGATTTAAATTGAATAACTTACATGATGTTTTGGCTTAACTATAGGTCATGTAATTAATATCTTACACTTCTTAACTAGTTATTGTTTTATTATTCTATCGGTCACTTTAGTTCCAACACTCTACTTGAAAGATATAAATGAAAATCTGCTAGTTGCCTTGAACATATTGCCCAAAAGGAGAGCTAGAGAATACGATGCTAGTCTTTCTTGACATTGTGCATGAATGAACTGTCTTGTTTTATGCTAATCATTACAATACTTCCAGTCAAATGCATATCTTGTTTTATGACTCATCATTAGATAAAAAAATGTCCGCCTTTTAATTTATTAAGCCTGCTATTTGACGAATTTTAATTTTGCTAGTATCGAAAAAGAACTTCCTTTAGCTATTGTGCCAGTCCATCACGGCTTTGCTAAAAGAGAGTTAAGCAGATATCAAGAAAGTACAAAAAAGAACTCAGACTACAAGCTAATAAAGCCCTTGGAATTGAAAGAACCATATCGATTTTTTCCCATTTTTGGACTTGAAGCTTCCCAATTTTTGGACTGAATTTGTAGTTTCCATTTTTTGTAAGCAGGTCTGTACAGTTTGGAAGAACTGTTAGCAGGTCTGTACAGATGGATTGATCCTTTTGTTCTGTTTTAAACATTCACAAACTAATGTAGTCTAGTCTGTACAGTTTGGAAGAACTTGTCTTTCTTTTCTGGTGGTTTGTATACAGTTAGCAGGTTGCTAATATTGGCATATCTTATTTCATTTGCAGGTCCTTCAAAAGCATTCTGGATATGCTAAAATGATGGGCGACTATCTTGTGATGGAAAAAAATTTGGGTTCATGTTGGATATACTTGAATGTTCAAAAACATAGTGTAGTGCTTAATGTTTTGGGTTCAGAATTTTGTATATACGTAATGGTGGAGACAATGGTCCATTTTGTAATGGTGGAGACAATGGGTTCATTTTGTAATGGTGGAGACAAGGGGTTCTTTGTAACTGATGGTGTGGGTGATGTTGTGTTTGAATTTATTTTGGAAATGATGGTAAAGGATGCTTACTGTTAAGCTTTTTCGTTGTTTATCAATTGAACATATAGTTATATATGGATTTTGTTGTCTTCTACTTAATGGTAAAGAATGCTTGATGTTGTTAAGCTTTTTTTGTATTGGAGCTCCGACACCTGGAGATACATCTGAGGACAATGATCATATGAATTATGTTATGTGTGTATTTAAATGGTATGTTTTATAGCTGAAGATACAAACGATAAGTATTACTTTTGGGACGGTTATGTAATTGTCCTAGATATAAATGACATCCTTTTGTGACGCTGGCAAATATTTCTAGGACGGATGATATTCGTCACAAACTCTTTTATTTTGGGACAGTTTAGTAAACCGTCGTAAACATATTAATTCAAACTCTTTTGGTACGGTTAGATTTTTCCTAAAACCAAATTAGGACGTATTTTCTGTCCTAAAACTTTTTGCCACGCCACCCTAATAGCACTGTCACTTACCGTCCTAAAATTCGTCCCAAATTACAATTTGGGACTGATTTGAGCCTTTTTAAGACGAATTTTTGGCGTCCCAGAAAGACACTTTTTTTGTAGTGGTGCCTTTCTCCACAGAAGAAGTATCCTCGTTGTCAGAACTATTCCTATTCACCTTCGTCCTAAAATTTCCTACTGGATGCCTGAAGCTCTCTAGAGTCCAAGAAGTTGTGGCCAGCTGGGGGCTCGCCTCTATTTACAGTATGGCGCCGATGGACCCCAAAAATATCCTTCTTAATCTCTCCTCCAAAATCGACTGCACGGTTGTCCGGGCCAGGGAATGGTAGGGTTGACTCTCACATCATAAAAATCATCAAGTGGTCCCAGGTTTTCAACACGAGAGAATCCTCACCTATTGTTTCCGTCTAGGTCACATTCCCTAATCCGCCGCTCATCTGCTTTGTCCCGGCGGCGATAAAGGGAATTGCCAACTCCTTTGGCCCCTTCATGGCCATGGCGGAGGAAACCCGCAACTTAACTAAAGCCAATTACGCCAAAGTGTACATGGAGCTCGACCTTTCGAAGGATTTACCAAATCTATCCAAATTATTCTGGGGAACAAGTCGCATACCCAATAAATCATATATGACAACAATGTCATCTATTATAAATACTACAGAGGCCACTCGGTTGACCTTGCTTCAGAGCAAACCCGGTACGGAAGAAAATGACCAGTCACATGGACCCCAAGACCCCCACAACGAGACAAAGTCATAAACCTCTACTACTGCCTCTTTTAAACGCCGCCTGTGCTTTGGTGATAGCACAGGAAGTCCCGGGGTCAAGACCGATCCCAGGAGAGCGCCACCTCTCCTATGAAGAATGCCAATTCACACAACAAAACCCCTTCCCCAAATCTTGTCAATAAATTTGATATCCTAGCCGTGGATCAGCCCATAGACCCCCAAGAGTATAACCTCTCGGATGCTACCCAGGAACATTACTCTGTTCCTAGATTGGCTTCGCCAGATCTCCCCATGTCCCCAGAAGAGGTCCTTCACGACCTTGATCGGGAGGCTCTCGCTCTTGTCGAGGACCCAGGAATCGGCAGTGAACCAGTCGGGGACTTACCCCAGTTAGAGGAGGCCACTCTTATTGCCTCTGTGATAGTGGTGGAGAATAGGACAAAGCCGGCCCACCTCTCGGACTTGTTCACCAACGGGTTTGCTGAGGCGGTGGACCGAGAGGGCCATCCAACAGGCAAGGCGGTGTCGATTCAGCCAGGTAAATACGATGCTCACCATATCAACCCCTGGCTCCTTTTAAGTTTCGGAAGTAGTGGAGGTGATCGAGCATGAGAATTTCAAAGATCAATTCGCTGAAGCAGAAGATGACACAGATGAAGCCAAAGAGGACACAAATGAAGATGAAGCTTCTGGCTGCTCTCCAGATAGAACATCTGATGTGACCCGTATCTCGACTGTATTTGCTGAGATTAGGGATTCTCTGCCTTACCTGTGAGATTATTTCGATCGGATTGCTGCAGATAGCTCTCCGGAGGAGGCTGTCAAGGAATATGCCATCATTAGATCCCTGGCCGAGCAACCGGACTACATAACATCGATACCAACCAGAATGTGGAGGTAAAACAGGTTATCGACGATGCTCAAGGCATACAGAACATAGAGCATTCCAACCAAGAGGCTTACCTAGCTTCCAAACTCGAGAAGGCTTCGGTGCCACCGGTGCCATGTTACTTACGTTCCAACAGTGGTCGGTGCATGAATCTACCGGCCAACCGTCAGCTACCCCCGTAGCTTTGGTCTCGTGGGGAGGGTATGGTGTTCCCGTCTCATTTAACTGTCTGGGCTAGTTTTGGGGCTTGGCCCAACCTCTTTTCTCTCTCCCTTTTTGAGTCCCCCGGGTTAGCCCTGGGTAGGCTACTGGTTTTGGTGGTTCGATTTTCTCCCGGCACCAGCTTTTTGTGCTTTCCTTTATCTTTTCGTCTGGGAGTCCTCCCGACGTAGGAGATTTTATAGGTAGCTTGGGCTATCTTCCGACGCCATCTTTTTTTTTAATAAATCAGAGTTCCATAAAAAATAAAAAAATAAATAAATAACTAAAATAAATAAATATATATATATATATATATAAGCATTAGAGTCATATACATATTGTATATGTAACAATATATATATATATATATGTGTGTGTGTGTGTGTGTGTGTGTGTGTGTGTGTGTGTGTGTATACACAGAGCTGCAGCTCCTGAAGTCCAGGAAGTTATTTGGGAACTGAACGAGCACAGTGCCCCTGGACCTGACGGATTCACTGGTTTATTATTTAGATCCTACTGGGACATCATCAAGTCGGATATCCACGAGGCGATTACCGCATTCTTCCAAGGAGCCATGGTAACATTATCTCCGAAGAGCAAAGCAGTTTTTTTCATGGTCGTACATTCTTGACAACTCCTGCTGGCTCAGAAAATGATAACATGTATGAAATTCCTGTCTAGGGGCGGAAATATAGCCATCAAGCTGGACATGAAGAAGGCGTATGATAGGCTCGACTGGCAATTCATGATCTGGGTGTTTAGGGCCTTCGGGTTTTCAGAGATCTGGATAGACATCGTGTGGAGATCGATCAGTAATTATGGTTCTCCACTGTCGTTAATGGCCAAACTGAGGATTTTTTAAATCTAGCCGCAGAGTCAGACAAGGTGACCTTTGTCATCCACCATTTTCATAATAGCCGCGGAAGCGCTGAGCAAAATCTGAACAAAATGGTTGGCACCCCAGATTCCAATACTTTCACACATCTAGCGGCTGTCCGATATCACCCACCTGGCCTACACCGACGACATCCTCATTTCTTCTCAGGCGACGCCGGGTCCGTCGAGGTGGTGAATAACACGCTGCAGAGATACTCCAGATGCTCTGGACAGCGTGTCAACCCAACAAGAGTGTTGTTTATTGTCACCATTCAGCCGATAGAGGACCACTCTTATCCTATCTAAATTACTTTCTTTTCTGGTGCATACCCCTTTCTTCTATTTAGGGTGTCCGCTGGTGTACGACAGATCTAATGCGGGTATATTCGACTGGTTGGTGGGCAAAATTAGAAAAAAGATCGAGGGATGGCACATCGCAATCTTATCGTCTGGCGGAAAGATGATCCTGATTCAACATGTGCTTTCTTCCATCCCTATTTACACCCTGGCCGCTTGCTCCCCTCCAAAGAAGGTCCACAACTCCCTCGAAAACCTATTCGCCAACTTCTTCTCGAGGCACAGTGACAGCAAGGACAAGCATCATTGGCCAGTTGGGACACTATGGCCAGACCCATGGACGAGGGTGGCCTAGGATTCTGTAGGTTGGCTCATGTGGTTGATGCATGCTCTATAAAGATGTGGTGGAAGCTTCGAGAGAGCCAATCTATGTGGGCTCGATTCATGAAGGCCAGATATTTTAAGCACATTCATCCGTCGGTCGCTTCCTCTATAGCAGATCCTCCGCTTCTTGGCAACGAATACTGAACGGACGGCGTCTCGCCAAACCATTGATCTGGCTCAAGTTGGGCTCGGGTTGAAGCGTCCTTATTCTACGAGAGATATTCTAGGGAAGATCTTCTCTCCCCCACATCCGGATGCCCCCTAATAGCGTGATTAGAGATCTTTGGGCAAGCTCTGGGGAGTGGAACTGGAAGAGGTCTCGAGCTTCGATTGGGGTGGAGGCTGCCACAGTCTTAGTCGTTTCTGGCTTGGCGGTAGGGACGAACCCTGATTCTCTGAGATGGACCCTTACGGCCAATGGCTCATTCTCTCTAGCCTTAGCAAGATGAAGATTCGCGGCATCGGAGCGCGGTCTCCCATTATTGACCCTTTCTAGCAGACCTGCATCCCTAAAAAATGGTCCTTCCTGATATGGAGAGCGATTTGCAAGAAGCTCCCCACTGACGATGCCCTTACCACCAGTGGCTTCAGTTTAGCTTGCATGTCATTGTTGCTCGGTACGACAGTCAGAAATAGCGGAGCCTA
The DNA here is from genome assembly GCA_029216955.1 of Iris pallida. NCBI lineage: Eukaryota > Viridiplantae > Streptophyta > Magnoliopsida > Asparagales > Iridaceae > Iris > Iris pallida. The sequence goes on along the minus strand of JANAVB010021800.1, from coordinate 12,987,153 downwards.
TTCTTTCGACAAGTGACCTGGCTTTGCAAGTGTGGATTGCTTTCTCCTAATGTTACGGCCAGGCCAGGCTATTGGGGGCTTCAACGATCTTTTAGCCACCTGGGGAGGTGCTTCGCACGGCCACCAGATCGTTGCAGCCGCCATCACGTGGGTCTTGTGAAAGAAACGCAACAAATTCAGACGAGGGCCATCAATTACCTCAAATCAACTGATTCAGGAGGTCTACAAACAGATTTGCAGGTCACCAGACATGCAAGCACGTTCGGAAGGGGTTCTGGTACACCCGGGTCAGCTGACCTTTGTGGTCTTGCTCAGGAAGAGGGTGTTAGTTTCCCTCTTCTTCTCTTTTGGTTTTTTAGTGTTTTTAGCTTACTGTAAAGGCTTCGGCATTTTGCGCCTTTGATATGATTTATGGTATGGGTATATAATATATATATATATATAGATATATAATATATATAGATATATATATATTTTTTTTTTTTTTTTTTTTTTTTTTGGTATATAATATAGATATATATAATATATAGATATATATATATATATATATAATATATATATATATATAGATATATATATATATATTTATTAATATATATAAATATAAAAAATATATATATTATCTATATTAAATATAATATAATAAATATATATATATATATATTATATATAATATATAATCTATATATATATATATATATATATATATATATATATATATATATATATATATATATATATAAATATTTATATAAATATATATTATATATATATATATATATATATATATAATATAGATATATATATATATATAATATATAATATATAAATTATATATAATATTTATATATATATATATCTATATATATATAATATATATATATTATATAATATATAAAATATATATTTTATATATATATAAAATAATATAATATCTATATATATATATATATATATATTATATATATATATATATTTATATTATAATATTATATATTTTATATATATATATATATTATATATATATTATATATATATATATATATATATATATATATATATATAAAAATATATTTATATATATAAAATAATATATATATATATATATATATATATATATATATATATATATATATTATATATATATATTTTTATATATATTTAATATATTTATATATATATATATATATATATATATATTATATATATATATATATATATATATATATATATAGGTGTATAGTGTCGATGCCTATTTTACTGTGACAGGAAGGTGGATATATAATATGTTTATGTGGGACATAGGCATAGGTATATGTATGCAATATTATACCTATGTTTGTCAATGAGATAGTGTTTTGAGTGTCTAGTGTGAAGTAACCCTGTAGTGGACTGTCAAGTGCCAAGTTCCCGTGACAGTGACAGGGGATTACCACTTGACAGTATGTGTATGTGTGTGACATGTGTTTGTGTATGTACATAGTGTTACATGAGAGCGTACTGTTTGAGTGTCTTTGTGGTATCCTAAGTGAATGAGGGTTGGTTCTTGTGCTTCCATTAGTTCTACTAATGTCTGTTGCTTTATTGCTTGCTGATGCCTCATGACCTTTGCCCCTCTGAAGAGGGATTCACTGTCTGGTGATTCCATTCCAAAGAAGGATAGACAAGGTTTAGTCAAGCTTTAAAGCAGCAGATCGAATAGGCTCTCACAAGGGTCTTCTCCTGAGCCCTTCAATTTGTGGAATATTGTTCGATGATGACTACTTTTGCTTTAACCAAAGTGAATAGAAGCTTCATGAGGGTTGGTAAGATGGTGAATTGTCAAGTTAAAGAAGTGTGTGTCTACATGTACCTAAATACATATATATGGAGTCCTAAATATGCCTACTGTATACATAGGCAAATGTATGTTGTCTCGACCCGCACCCGGTATTGGGGCACGAGTGCATGACAGCGTCCAGCCTACGCAGCATCGTCGGTAGAATGCTGTCTATGTTACTAACTAACAATCTCACACAATAATATAATGTACGTGTCATAGATCTCAACTCCGAATGGGGACAAGTATAAAGATAATATGAATACTCAATCACAATCTAAAGCACGATAAGATATGAAGAAGTCTAATAAACTACAAAGTCGAAACATCAACAACATTCAACTACAAAATCAGAATTCAAGTCTCAAATAAATACAAAATCCCATTGTCTTACAGCCAAGAGTTCTAACAGTGAATCTAACACAAGCCAAAACTAGAACTAAGTCTCTCGGTAATCACTCCTGAGAATCTGGACCCATGGTAGCTATCCCTCCTCGGATCTGTGTAGTGGGACACAGATACCCCTGAACAATCATCTGAAATATATCCAGTCCGGATAGAACGAGCCATCTCCTCCAGCAGTTCCAAATAACGAAGACTATAAAACAGTTATAACAAGTAATACTTGATGAACAGAATAAAAGAGTAATTAAATGAATAGAATAAAAGCTAACTAAAGTACAAGGAGAGTAACATAGTGAATCAGATATCTTGGCAAATAAGACTGTAAATGAAGACAACTAAACTAGAGCAGGTATGACGTGAGTCAAGACAGTATAATGTGAATCAAATGTGATTCCAGTAGAAAAGCACTAAGCTAGTGTGTTTTGAAATACCTCTTTCGACATATAAATGGCTAGGGGATAAATACGGCATCGCACACTTGGCAAGTATGCGACGGCTATCTTTCCAGATTAGACCAGTAGTAAGTATGGCACATGGCACGCTTGGCCTAGCGGCGATTGTTGTCTTTCCAGATTAGACCAGTAGGGGTGGTTCCAGCATGATTGGGAATATTACATGTGTACTCAGTATTTCTCTGCCCGACAAGTACAGGTGAATCCATAACCCGACACGTAAATCAAGTACAAGTCTAGCCAGAATGTAAGTGATGCCAGTAGGTATTTCCAGTAGGTGGTCCCAGGGGTGATTCCAGAAATAGAGGCCAGACAAGTATAATACAGTGTCACAAGTGAATGCATCCAGAAATACAATCCGTGTTATAACAGAGAATAAGGTAATACTATACTAGAAGCTGAATCATAATAATTATTAGGTAAATGAAAACTATCAGAGATGTACTCGCCTGCGGTCCTGAGCAGTAAATGAGAATCGATGCCCAAAGTGGTGTCACACAAACCTATATATGAGATATACAGAGTTATTTTGTGTTCTAGAGTAAACAATGAATCTAAATGTATTAATATATGCTATTAGAGGAGGTTCCGAATGGTGACTTCCTCCCTTGAAGATATACAGGGTTATTTGGTGTTATAGAGTAAACAATGAATCCGAATGGTGACTTCCTCCCTTGAGAAGCACTGCTCGGAAAACGCGTTCACAGCAGAACGCCCAACCAGAGGAGGTTCCGTCCGAAGTGACGCCTCCTATTATTACCACAGCTATCCAAGGAGAAGGTTCATCCCAACCTCCTGCAGCTGATAAACAAAGCAGAAGGAGGCCCTCTTCGACAGGCCTCTTCGTAAAGACAACACTCCGGGATTAGCCAAGCCCCACAACTTCGAATACTGGCACAACTGGTCAATACCCAGCACGACTTTTCCTATTCGAGCTCCTCCGCCTATCCAAAGATACTCGGAAGGCTCTCTGCGAAGCCCTGAAGGATGCCGAGTCTTTTATCAGTCAGGTCAAGTAGCCTGACGACGATCCTACAGTATTCGTACTGCCATAATGTGGGGGGAGGTTCCCCAACATCACATTCACTCAACAGGATATGCTGCTCAAGAACAACATGCACAATAGACCCTTGTATTAACAGGGCATGTCGGTGCCATCAAGGTGGATCGAATGCAGATCAACCTGGGTCTTCTCTCAGCATCATCCCACGAACTCTACTTCAGACATTGGGGATCCGGATGCATCGTTGACAGCATCTTACACTACCATCAGTGGCTTCAATGCCAGCAAGAGTGAGCCGCTGGGGAAGATTCGCTTGAAGTATCGTATCGGCGATCTCAAGACCGAAGTGACTTGCTACGTTGTGGATACAGACGTCAACAAACATCCTGTTGGGATGGCTATGAATACATGAATACATGGTGGTGCCATCCACTCTCCATCAATGTACGAAATACGTGTCCACCAGTGTCATCATCCGAACAGAATTTGCTGATGTCGATCCCTTCAGAGGGATTAAAGCCTTCTTCACCGACGCTGATCTGTACAAATCATTCATCTCGAAGATGAAGCCAATGACGTTGATGATGAGGCAGAACTGAGGTCGAAGCTGATGTCACAACCCGTACCTACTTTTTAGATGTAAGCACGTGAGCAAGCCTGCTATGCATCAAGTGGACAGCGACTCGAATACGTAAACGCTGTCAAGGCTATGATATACTACCAAATCATGGCAATTTAATCTATATCTCAAATCTACAATAAGTGTACAATATGAATGAACACTATAGGTCGTGGTCTGCAGCCTACTAGCATAAATATCCGATAAGACTCCAAGAAATATAATAAGAGTCTATAAACTGAATCAATAATAGGATATCGTATGATAGTGAAAGGAAATCATGAGCTAGATAATAAATGTAATATCACTGCAAATACCTGAATCATGTATCATAATCATCTGCCATCCCGCTTGCTAACTAACTCCATACAATCGCTAAACCTGAAGAGGTCATCAGGTCCTCAGGGGACATAGCAAGATACATAAAAACATGCCTATCTAGCAGTTTATCATGCAATAATAAAATACAGATATAAACAGGCAAAGACCCAACAACACGAAACCATGACCAATCAACACGAAAACCATGACCATACACGACTGGAGAACCACTGCACATAAACGAAATGCTGGGGAGAAACTAGAGAATACAACATCACGATGTCAATGGATAACCAATCGAATACTCAAACCCTCGCCCCTAGTGTGGACTCGCAGATTTGAACAACTACTAACCCTCGCCCCTAGTGTGGACTCGCAGGTTAGCTTCAAGAAATCACCCTCGCCTTAGTGTGGACTCGCAGGTGTGGAACAGATAACTACTAACCCTCGCCACTAGTGTGGACTCGCAGCTAGCTACGAAATCAAGATACAAAGAACTACTAACCCTCGCCCCTAGTGTGGACTCGCAGGTTAGCTTCACGAATACAAGGTACAACAGTTCAGTTTATGACTTCTCATCCTATGACACGATACGAGAGAGAACGAATCCGGTAGAACCAGACATCCAGTTAAGCACGATAACGATAGGAGAACAGACTAATAAACCAGTAAACACTGTCTAAGGTAAAGCATGCAAATCAAGAGGACTAAAATAACTAACTGATAACATATAAAAATAAAGGAACTGTAAGCATGAGTACTGAACTGTAGAGGGAGGTAAGGTATTTTGCCTGAAGGTTTGTACGCAGATCCAACAAAATATAGTCAACTACTAAGCCATAAAGTCCAAATCATCATAAATGTCTTCGAAAGCTAAAACAGACATTGCCAACATTCTCAAAATAGTCAAATTAGCTAAGATTGCCTGTCCTTAAGTCTAATGGACACAGGAGCAAAACGGTCATTTTGGGCCAAACGGTGCGACGTGGATCCGCTTTGCACCGAAAAGTGGCCAGAGTCAATGGTCTCTAAGGTCATTAAACTATATGTCTACAGATCTTTGATGATATGACAACCGCATGTCTAAAGTTGGATTTCGGTGGGCCGTGCATAAAATCGCCTATTGAGTCGGATCGTAGGGCCCGCAAACGGCGATCCGATAAACTGTCTCAGAATCAGACCAAACTTGGCATACAGGACCAAAAAAATGATACGGTCCTGTTGGGGTAAGTTTGTCTCGATCTGACGA